>JASEVX010000001.1:83651656-83942543 GCA_031761405.1 Serripes groenlandicus
GGTCAAAAATGACCGATCTCCGGGGGTCAGTCACTTGTTTAACATAGACTTGTATAGGGAAAGAACTTTAAAAATCTTCTTGTCTAAAAGTAGAAGGCCAAGGTCTTTGATATTTGGTATGTAGCTTCATCTAGTGGACCTCTACCAAGATTGTTCAATTAATAGCCCTGGGGTAAAAAATGACTCCTCCCCGGGGTCACTTGTTTTACGAAGACTTGTATTATAAGGGAAAAACTTTAAAAATCTTCTTGTCTGAAGGTAGAATGTCCAGGTTTTGATATTTGGTATGCAGCTTCATCTACTTGACCTCTACCAAGATTGTCCGAATTATAGCCCTGGGGTAAAAAATTGCCCCATCCCTGCTCACTTATTTTACATAATAATATACTTGTATAGGGAAAAACTTTAAAAAATCTTGTCTAAAAGTTTGAATATTTGAAATCTTACTTCATCTAGTGGACCTCTACCAAGATTGGTCAAAGTATAGCCCTGGTGTCAAAAATGGCCCCATCCTGGGGATCACTTGTTTTACATAGACTCGTTTAGGTAAACACTTTAAACATATTCAGGTGATCGATTTAGGGCCATTTTAGCCCTCTTGTTTTAATGCCAACCTTTGCAGGGAGACACAATGGGATCATCTTTCTGTCTCACATTTACCTACTGACTAATATAATCACTCATTGGACCTGTTCCTTCAAACACTCTAAAATGTCTTATTAAATTTATTTTTTTATCAATCGAGCATCTTGAACATATTTGAAGTTAATAATGAAAATTTTGCTATTTTTAAAAAGCTTCGATAGCTCAGTCATTCAGGTTGTGAGTCGTTGTCAGAGAGGGGTCCTGAGTTAGAATTCTGGTTCGGCCATTCATTTTTTTAAACAAAAACAAAATTATCTTCACCAGTATCAAGGGTTTTGCATGTTGGATTGGAAGGTGGCCACCGAGCAAATTGCCTTGAAGGAATAAGTGTATAAAGGGCAATTTTACCTTTCAAGCTTTGGCCTCATTGTTTTTTATACGCCCGTTTTGAAAAAAACGGATCGTATTATAGTTTTACCTGCGGCGTATGGCAGGCGGGCGGGCGATGTCCAGTATGTTGTCAGCTCAATAACTTTAGAAGCCTTTGTTCAATCATCACCAAATTTGGTCTGAATGTGTATTGGGATAATATCTCGGACAAGTTTGATAACTAGCCATATCGCTGTAGTCAATCGAGATTTATTACCCTTTAATTATAGAAATTACCCCAAATTAGTCTTGTCAGCTCAATAACCTTAGAAGCCTTTGTCTAATCATCACTAAATTTAGTCAGAATGTGTATTGGCATAATATCTCGGACAAGTTTGATAACTAGCCATATAGCTTTAGTTAATTGAGAGTTATCGCTCTTTAATTATAGAAATTACCTAAAATTGGTCTTGTCAGCTCAATAACTTTAGAAGCCTTTGTCCAATCATTACCAAATTTGGTCAGAATATGTATTGGCCTAATATCTCGGACAAGTTCGATAACTAGCCGTATCGCGCTGGTCAATCGAGAGTTATCGCTTTTTAATTATAGAAATTACCCAAAATTAGTCTTGTCAGCTCAATAACTTTTGGAGCCTTTGTCCAATCATTACCAAACTTGGTCAGAATGTGTATTGGCGTAATATCTCGGACAGGTTTGATAACTAGCCATATTGCTCCAGTCGATAGTGAGTTATTGCCCTTTAATTATAGAAATTACCTAAAATTGGTCTTGTCAGCTAAATAACTTTTGAAGCCTTTATCCCATCATCACCAAATTTAGACAATATGTTGATGGGGAGAATATCTTGGTCAGGTTTGATAACTTACAACGTTATCTTAGTCACTACACAATTATGTCCCTCGAAATGGCCAAAACAGTACTAACAGTGTCCGCTCTCTAAGTTTGGCTGCATACAACCAATTATCACTATACTTGGTCTCAAAAAAACAGGACGGGCGTATTTTGTGACATTTGGCGCTCTTGTATTAAACTCTATTCTATAAGAATATTTTCATTTATAGTGATTTTTATGCATGAGAGCTCGGGTTCCTTTTGCTAACCAGCCAGATCCGGCCATGCAAGACTGGATTATGGCCCTTGAAATTGTCAGAATTGCTATAATAGAGCTTGTGAACACGATAAAGTCTTCAGTTTTGGTTGTATCTCAATCAAACTTATACAGTAGTTAGATATCCACGAGAGCTCGGTTCCTTAATACAGCCTGTGACCACAATAGAGACTCAATTTACTATCTGGCCCTCACCAAACTTAGATAGTAGTTGAATATTGATGAGAGCTCGGTTCCTTTCGCAAACCAGCCAGATCCGCCAATGCAAGACTGGATTATTGCCCTTGAAATTGTCAAAATTGCTATAATACAGCTTGTGAACACAAAAGAGCCTCCATTTACTATCCGATCTACACCATAGAGCATCTATAGGCCCTCATAGGCCTCTTGTTCATATATGTTTGCCTGGACCTTTGCAAAGTTATCTGCTGCAGATTACTTGTATAATAATAATAATAGAGAAGAGTTATAAAAGAGCTTAAAATATTGTGGTAAATAGAAAATATGCGCAATATTAACAGTTATACTTTGCCTTTATATATGAACAAATGAAACTCTCAAAAGTTGTTTGTTGTCATGATCAAATTGAACTCTCCCACATCTGCAGCAGACAACTTTGAAAACATTGAGGCAAAAAATGAAAAATATCTCAAATGAAAGTATAATTATTATGCTCCCTTCGAAGAAGAGGGGAATATTGCTTTTTCACTTGCCGGTCCAAAGCTTCTCTGAGTGATAACTCATCAATGCCTGGACCTATGGTCCTCAAACTTGACTTGGATATTGGGACTGACCAGTAGATGACCCCTATTGATTGTTAGGTCATCGGGTCAAAGATCAAGGCCACAGTGACCTTGAACTTGAAAAGCTTGTCCAAGTGATAACTCGACATTGCATGCACCCATGGCCCTCAAACTTGACATGGAGGCTTGGGGTGACCAGTGGTGACCCCTTTTGATTTTGAGGTAATCAGGTCAAAGGTCAAGTCACCAACCTTGAACTCGAAATCTTGTCCGAGTGATAACTCGACATTGCCTGCACACATGGCCCTCAAACTTAACATGGAGGCTTGGGGTGACCAGTAGATGACCCCTATTGATTTGAATGAACATTGGTCATAATCTTAAAACTGACTAATAGACATCCAATTTGAAATGACAAATCAGCTGGCATTTTGGCCCATGCATATTCTATTTAATGGTTCAAATATTCCTGACAACATGGCGCTCAGGGGGGCATAATGTTTGACAAACATCTCTTGTTAAATTAGAGTTAAAAGGAGAAATTGCTCAGAATTTGTTCACTTGCCACAATGCTTTCAAAAGCTGTCTGCTGCAGATGCCTCAAATGCTTCTGCAAGTCACAGAATGGTTTAAAGTCCACTGTATCAGTAACAGGGTTAAGGCTATGTCATGATGATATTAGATGAAAAGATAATTAATCCATTAGTATTGTATTAGAATAATATGGTGAGTGATTGAAGGTACACTGTACATACTTTAATCTACTTATCAAGAATTTATAGTAACACAACAATTTGAATGTGAAAAGGGGTCACATTGAATCATTATGGTAATAGAGCCTGTCATCAATTATGGGGAATACAAAACTATAAAGTCCCTTTTTTTGTCATAATCAACATCTAGATGCTTCAGTGCACCTTAGGGCAAAACTGCATTATGCACTGTAGGCTCACAAATATTCATAAATATTCATAATTATACCCCCAGATACATAGTATATGGGGTATATAGGAGTCAAGCTTGTCAGTCAGTCAGTCGGTCCGTTGGTCTGTAGACATTTCTTGTGAACACTATTTCTCAGCAACCCTTTGTCAGCAACCCTTTGTCAGAATTCAATATAACTTCACAAGAATGATTGATACCAAGCCTAGTTGTGCATATTGTCGATGTGTTGCACTGGAATTATTTTTAAATGAGTTATAGCCCCTTGAATTTCTCATACATATGTATATTGTCAGGCACCAGCTGGGGGTATTCATCACCTTCAGTGATATTTCTAGTTTAAACATGCAATAAGATGCTTTTTTATCTGACATCATCATAGATGTTGGTTTTACCTGGAGTGCCACTCAATAACTCAATGTCCTTTTCCAACCATTCGTCTTATCATATTTTCTTTAAACCATACATTCATTAGTCAGTCGATATTGATTTATATTTAACTTTGTTTGTGGGTGTATTACTGCATACATGTAGTTATGTTTTTTTGTTGTGAACAGAACTTCTTCAGTTGTACAGATATCTTTTATTAAATGTATAGTACATGATGATCATCAAGAATAAATGTAGGTGTGTACGACATAATTGAATATCGTATCTGTTCACGGTTCAGCCTCAGGGGTTCTAGAGTTATCTCCTCTTCAACTTTTGTTCTGTTTTTACAGCAGCACATTCAACAAATCTGTAGCACATATTTAACCCTTTCTCACATACAACAAATCTGCAGCAGACTGAAAACGTCTATGAAAAAGCACAGAAAATCCCTTTAAAGTTTAAATGAAAAAACAATAATTGAATAAAGTTGAAAACAAATTGTTGACAAAAGGAGAAATTGCTCGCTTTGAGCAATTTCTTCTTTTGTCGCCATGTTTTCAAAAGGCTGTCTGCTGCAGAGGTGTCAGGGTTAAATAGATAAAGGCAAAAGCATATACAATCTTTATAAATAATGTAGAATTTTTGATAAAAATTAAAATCATTTTAGCAAAATTGCTCATCATGCTACAATCATTTTCATAAGTTGTCTGCTGCAGATGCGTCAATGATCAAAATGCATCTGTAAGTGTTAATTCACCATTTGTTACATTTCTAGTTTCAGATTGATTTTATTGAATTCTTTCCCTGATAAAATTGGTTGACAATATTTGCTTCTTTGACTGTGTTCATGGCAGCTGATACTAAAACTATCATACATGTATTGGGTATTTAAACACTATCAAAGGATATAAATTATACAGATAAAACTAATGATGAAATAGGAAACCCAATTGTCACCAGTTTGCTCCTTCATTAGAGAGACTGTAATATCTGATTTCTATCTTGCTTCCTTTAACTCTTTCGCACATGTAGACAGTACATTACTAGACACATCATTTGCAGGAATCAGCTTTGGAAAACATTGTGCCAAAAGATTAATTGATTATACTGCGTAACTGGGTAATTTCCCCTTTTTCCTTCTTTTAATACTTTCATTTATAGAGACTTTCAATATTTTTGCCTAGATGTTTCAAAATTCATTTGTTGCAGTTTTGTTGTATTTATGGGAAAGGTTTAAAAGGTCATTTTTAAGATAAACGATGTGTATTATGAGTAACACATTAAGAAAACATTTAAATTAAAATGTACATATTTTAAGTGCTTTGAAATTTAAAGAAGGATTCTGCGTACCATGTTAATTAGTGTTAACTTAATTATTTTACATCGATTGTGAAACAAAAAATTAAGCTAGTTTTTCAGCTTGTATAAACCCTTTCTTACATTCAGACACTTTCTGATGCCTTTACACCAGAATACTTCTGAAGACATTGTCGAAAAAGGAGAAATTGCTAATAATGAGGAAGTTCTCATTTTGCCACAATGAGTTCAACTTTATTCAATAATTGATCCTTCATTTATTGAAAGTTTCTGTATTTTTACCTAGGTATCTCTGAGAAGTCATCTGCAGCTCTCTGCTACAGAATTGTTGCATGTGGGAATTGTTTGAGCACTTACTATGTCTGCTTTCCTGATACTCAATAAAACCCAAACCCACAATATAGGGTTTAAGGGTCAAATTAAAATATGCACCTTTTTAGCTCACCATTGGTGAGGTAATGTGATCGCCCTCTGTTAAGCGTCAACATCTTCTCCTGAATATCCGGTGGGTCAATTGGGATCATCCTCTCAATGCTCTCTCAAATCTTCCTTCAAATGTTTTGGATCCATGCAGAATTCTGATTTCCATGGATGGCAACCAATTGAAAACTTAACCACTTTAAAACTCTTCTTCTCCCAACTTGGTCGGCCAATTTTCAAATAATGTTATAGAAATGTTCCTTTGCTGACCCTCTATCAGATTCCTTCAAGCCATATCGAAAAATATGGCCGCCAGGCTGTTTTGCCTTAATTGACTATAGTGAAAATTTTAAACAAAATTCTTGTCTGAAAACGAAAGGCCCGAGTAAGACCTTAGTTATTTGTGTGTAGCATTGTCAAGTGTTCTTCTACCAAAATTATTTAAATTAAGCCCCTAGGTTGAAAATTGGCCCTGCCTCCCGGGGAACACTTGTTTTACATAAAGATTTATAGGGAAAGTTTGAAAATCTTCTTGCTTCAAACCATATGGCCTATATCTTTGATATTTGGTATTCTTGTCTAGTGGTCCTCTTCCAAGATTGTTCAAATTATGCCTCCCTTGGGTCACCCATTTTAGAGAGATTTATGAAAAACCTTGAACATTTTCTTATCTGAAACAAACCTCTCAGTTTCCTGATGTCATATTAATTTGACAAAGCTTACCTGGCCTAATTACAAATCATGTGAGCGATCCAGGGCCATCACGGCCCTCTTGTTTAGAGCACTGATGCTAGCTGTTAACATTTTCTAAACATGACTTTACATGAGTAAGACAAATCTAAGTAACTTGATCCCTATTTGACTTTATCACCTTAATTTGATACCATAGACTGTTCAATGTTCCCAGTTAGCCATATAAGGTAAATTGCTCTTGTAAGGCACAATGTTTAATTAATTTCTTATTGACAAGAAAGAATGCAGTTTATTGTTTCTGCTTGTAACACCACTTCTCAAGGGAATGTTTAACCCATTTATCCGAGATATATTGTTAGATTCCAAAATGAAAACATCAGAATACATGAAATAATTCTACTTATTTTTCTTGACAAAATAATATTTTATTAGGCTTTGTGGAATTGAACTTAAACCTCATTTCCTGACATTTTTCATCCTATTACAGCAAACCTTTTTTTGGGCCAATATCATACTTTCTATTCTTTCTCAGATGTACATGTAACATGTATTACACTCTTTTCCTAGGATATAGGATATACGCCTAGACACAGAGCTCCGGATAACGTGCATTTTTCATGTTATAAAATCCTTATATGACATTCAAACCCTATGTTGTGGGTTCTCAAAAGAATCGTTTTAGAAAAACGATTCTTTTGAGTACACACAACATGGGATTTAATTGAGTAATAAGAGAACTATTGTGGGGAAAAGACCTGTTCACTCCCTCTTATCTTAAGTCCTCTGTATAAGACATACCTTATATTGTAAACAGCAAATGAATTTTCACCTCATGAATAAAACAGTAGCAGGTAACATTGAGAAAAATTTATACCCTTCAATATTACATTACATGATGAGACACCTGTCTACTTTTCTGATTAAGGGAAGTTGGAATGTGTCATTTTTGACAATTTGTTGACAATATACCCTTTTATTGTATTCAACAAATCTGAAGCAGACTACTTTGAAAACATTAGGAAAATAGGGGAAATATCTATAATTGAAAGGAAACTGCCTCAATGGTATAGTGGTAGAGCTTTAGTCTTGGGTGCGAAAGGTTGCAGGTTTGATCCCCAGCCGGGTTGTACCAAAGACTTTAAAAATCGTAGTACTACTGGCTGCACTCCTTGGGTTTGAGGGTTAGCATTACGACTGACTGACTGGTGTCAGGATTAATGGACCTGTGAGTAGTAACTGCATTGTTACAACTAACCCAGGAAATGCCTTAATATAACAAAAAAAATGTTGAAAGCGGCTTAAAACTGAAAACTATAATTGAAGGATTATATTATTTATTGAATCAATTTGAAAACTTTTTGGCAAAGAGAAAATTTGCTCAATATGAGCAATTTCTCCTTTAGTCATAATATTTTGAAAAGTCGTCTGCTGTAGGTGTTTTAACTGAAGGAGTTAAATCTACATAAATAACAAGCACAGGACTATTGTCCAAAGTAGACATTAGGTAAGACTTGCATTTATCTGTCATAATTCTCTTAATTGTGAAAAAATTGAATTAGTCGATGTAATACAAATTGTATAATGTGTCAATTAAATCAATAATAGATATTTTCAGGAATATTTGTCCATGTATATAACTGTATTTTAACTCTTTCCAAAATACAACAAATCTGCAGCAGATGAATTTGAACACATCTAGGCAAAACTATAGAAGGTTACTTCGTAAAGAATGATAACATGTATGCAGTTGAAAACATTGTAGCACAAGGAGAAAGTGTTGAATTTCTCCTTTTGCCACACTCGATCCGTTCCAAAGTCATCTACTGCAGATGAGTCATAATGTGTCTATATGTGGGAAACTAGGTTTCACTGTTAACCTCTGCCTCAGCTTATCATTATGTGGACAAAAAAATGTAAAATATATTTGAAATTAAAAAGCGTGAATTCGGTAAGAGTTCGGGACACGTATTAGGTAAAGGAGGAATTATTAATCAATAGTTGTTGAGAGAAGCATCGGCAGCAGATGGCATCTGTAAACAGTGGAGGAAAAGGAGAAATTCTCTTTATAACTCTGTACAAAGTGTTTACAAGAAATAACATTATCCACATCCGTTTTGTTTCTATAATAGAAAATATCGGGGTATTACAGTAAACAATCAGAGACAACATCAGACTCTTATAAGGCTATAAACAATTGGAAATGTCCACTGTTGGTGAGTTATTACTAGATATAGTGTTACAGTTAATAATTTATAGCCTTGCAGGTCAGACAGAGGTCATACACATAATTATGATCAGTTACTCAGACTGTTATTAAATGATATTAATTCCAATCTGTGATACTGGTGATCCAAACTGTGATGTCAACTTTATTAATTTGATTTTTTCTGATACATATCCTTTTTTGTAGACTCATTCTAATTGAAAGTTATTCTGAGGAAAAGAATAGTAAATCTAGATAAACTGAAGTAAAATTAATTAAATTAAGTGACCTGCAGAGTAGAACATTGAGAATAAGAGAGAACTTTCTCATCATGAGCATTTCTTTCTTTTTATCATAATGCTTTCCAAATATGTTTCCTTTTTTTTATATATATATGAGAAGTTGTCTATATAAGGGCAAGGTTAAATGTAACTAACAGCACACAGTAGACAAGGAAAACGGACCATAGCTTTATGTTTCTATTTATGATGCAATTAATGAAGATCGAAGGTCAGTTTACGAGACCTTCACCAATAAGTCATGCCAGTTTAAATTGGCTTGCAAATCAGACCTTTAATATAAGGCTTGCTTGGTTAGTATTTCTTGACAATATTACCGCTTTTGTCACAAACTTGCATTTTTTCAAAAGTCATCAGTTCAAATCCCGGCCAGGTCATACAAAAGACTTAAAAAAGGTACGTAGCATTGGCTTCCCCTCCTTGGCGCTCAAGATTGTAGGGTAAGCATTATGACTGACTCGCTTGTGTCAGGAAAAAGGCAACAAAAGAACAGGTAACATACCCAAAGTACATTGTGATATATTACTGAAAAATTGTTGAAAGTGGCATAAAACTTCGAAAGTGGAAATAAAACATGGAAAGTGGCATAAATATCATTTAAACAATCAAACCAAAAGTAACCGAGTTTGATGCTGGTGTAGAACACTATTCATTTGGAGTGTAGGCCTTTAACCCTTTCCCTCATATAGACACTTTCTGATGCCTCTGCAGCAGACAGCTTTTTGAAAACATAGTGACAAAAGAAGAAATTGCTCAAAACGAGCAATGTTTCCTTTTGTCTCAATGTTTTCCACTTCTTGTCATAGGTTATCCATTCAATTATAGAGATTTTCTATGTTTTGACAAAATACATTCAAAGTCGTCTGCTGCAGAATTGTCATATGAGGGAAAGGGTTATAAAATGGTAGTATTATGGCTGCCCTCCTTGAAGATTAGGGTTATGGGGTTCAGCATTATGACTGACTGGTTGATGCCAGTAAATGTTTATAAAAGCAGCTGACTTGAACAATATCACATCAGGTAACTAGTGAGTTAACCCCTTTTTCCAATTACTGTGGCTTACACCAAATCTGCAGCAGACAAGCTTTGAACAATTATTGAAGAGTCAAACTCATTTTGCGATAAAAGGAGAAATTGCTCATTAATAATGAGCAATTTCTCCTTTTGCCTCAATGTTTTCAAAAGTTGTCTGCTACAGGAAACTTTCAGATAGTGGTTATATGTGGGAAAGGATGAACCCTTTCGCACCTGCAGACTCATTTTGACGCAATAGCAGCAGGCGACTTTTGAAAACTTGTAGCCAAAGGTGAAATTTCACATGATGAGCAATATCTATTTGGCCACAATGTTTTCAACTTTTTTTTAATTATTAATTAAGCTATATTTTATGGAGACTTTTAAGGTTTTTGTCACTATTTTTTAAATGTCGTCTGCTGCAGATTTGTTGTATGTGGGAAATGGTTAAGGAAAGCAGAGTGGTTTGTATGACCAGACCAATCAATATGTAGCAGAGAAAGCAGGTATTTTATGGCAGGTAGTGGTAATTAATACCCCTGATTAGTTAGCTAGGAGATAATGACAAAAAGGACAGGTATATTGCTAGTCCCTGTCAGTTGTGAAAAATTGTTTGTTTTTGCTTGGATGAGGGAATCTTTATGGTCGTCTCTTGGGAATGTATCCATCACAGGCATTATACATAGATGATCATTGAGGAGGAGAAAAGTAGTATTTTCCTAAAAAGAATTATAGCATAAACAATTATGCAGTGGATTTACAAATAATTGTCTAGCTGAGGTAATCCTTTTGAATACCAATAACATTATTGCAAAATGATCAAATTGAAAATTACAACTTGCCCCCAGACTTTGGGAAAGTGAACACACAATGTTTTCAAAAGTCGTCTGCTGCAGATTGAGAAGCATCAATATGCGAGAAGGCTGTGTGGTGACTCGGATGAGACTCAAACTCCTCAGACCTAAATTATATCGCAGCATTACAAGCAAGCATGACTGTACAGTACAGAACTACTGCAGCAAATTTAACCCTTTACCTCATATAGATGCTTTCTGACGCCTCTGCAGCAGACGGCTTTTTGAAAACATAGTGACAAAAGAAGAAATTGCTCAAAACGAGCAATTTCTCCTTTTGCCACAATGTTTGCCACATTTCGTCATAGGTTATCCATTCAATTATAGAGAATTTCTATTTTGTGACAAAATATGTTCAAAGTCGTCTGCTGCAGAATTTTCGTATGAGGTAAAGGGTTAATTAGTAGACAAACTGTTTGCACACTCTCAAAAAAATCAAAACTTTTCACTGATGCGCTGAAGAGCTCGTTTTGCACTGACTTAGTTCATGTGAATCTGGTTGCCATGAGTATTTTACACTTTGTCCCACTTGCAGATATTCTTTGATGCAACTGCAGCAGACACATTTTGAAAATATTGTTTCATAAGATGAAATTGCTTATAATAAGCAAATTTTTATTTTGCAGTGAACTTTCATTTATAGAGGTTGTCCGCATTTTAACAGCAATGTGTTCAAATTTGTTTGCTGCATATTTGTTGTATGTCGAAAAGGGTTTATATTCCAGGAAGTTTATTATGAGTTCTCCTAAGAGATGCTTTCAAATATTGCGAGGAATCATAGACTATATTATTTTTAATTAGCAAATGGGCTAGAAAATAGCTCTTAGGGACATTAAAACAAATCAACATAAACATACATGTAGTTTCAAACTTTGATATACAAACTCAGGATGAACTTCTCGAAACTCTCTGGTTATGTGTGGCAAAAAGGAGCACTGTATCATAATAACAGGGAAATCAAATTAGACTTCAGATTTCGACATAATATACATAGAGTAGACAGTTGTATATAAAATAATTATGACATTAGTTACTGGAATTCTATTTCGGAAAATTTTGCTTAAAAAGAAAAGGGAATTGACACAAAAAATTACTTTTTGGGTTTCATTATAATGTTTTCAACTCATTATTATAATTATACGTCAGATTAAACTTGTGATTTCTCCACGATATCTCTCTTATTCTCCAACCAGACTCTCATGCTGTGTAGGTCCTCAAATTGTTTAGAATCCTCACAAGGAAAAGATTATTTATTAGTACACACAACATAGGGTTTTTAGAAGCAAACTTAAAGGATTGTATAGTTAAGGACATGAAGAATATTATTTTCTGGACCTTACATGTATCAAAAAATGACAACTCAAAATATTGGAAAGCTTTATAAGTCGGTCACTAAGGAATGCATCAGGTTCAAAGCATAAATTATTGGTGTACTTTGTATTGGCGTTCTATATTATTAAAGGAGGATAGTGGTCACTATAGTAATTGTACTATGTGTGGTTTAATGACTATTTTATGACTGCAAATACTCCTGGTACTTTTGACCTCTCATGTTTATCACAGACAATTTTCTGGTCGGTGTCCTGCCAAATTGCCCTGATATCCCTTTTCCACATATAACAAATCTGCAGCAGACGACTTTGAAAATGTCTTGACATATTAAATAAGGAAAATCTCTGTATATGAAAGCATAATTATTGAAGAGATTTGGAATTATTATGACTAAAGGAGAAATTTTATTTTTTGGAAACATAGTGACTAAAGGAAAAGTTGCTCCATTTGCCAGAATGTTTTCAAAATTCATCTACAGCAGATGCGTCAAAATGTGGTTGCAAGTCTCAAAAGGATAAAGAAAGGACTTTCAATACCTGTGCAGAATGGTATGTGATGAAAGGACTTAAGACTCATGATTGAAGACCTGACTCAGCCATTCAATCTTTCTGATGATTGGCAAAAGTCTTGTGACTTTTTTCTCAATCAATGGGCTAAAAGTCTTTGTGGGGAAGGTAGCCAGTTGTGCGGAATGAAACGACTGAAATTATACTGTTAAAAACTGTGCTATTAGTAACCAAAAATGTCCAAATACAGATTCTTTCGGAAGCCTCTTCAGCTGCATGCAATGTTTTCAATTCTTGTCAATAATAATACACTACTTTCTTATTTATGCTTAGATGTTTTCAAAGACATCTACTGTAGATTGAATGTTTATGAGAAAGTGTTAATAACAAATCAATCAATTAATTTTGATTGAAACATGCATGTCTTTGATAAGTTACTGTTAGCTAGCTAAGTAGAAGTAATGGGAATGAGAGGAAGTTACCATTAAATGACAGATAAAACTTTTGCATGTCCATAATCGTTAGAATACAAGTAGGGGAGTGACAGGGAAAACCCTCAGTCATTAAATACTGACCTATATGACCTCTATGATAGATAAAAGTCACTAAGATCCTGAAATATTAACCGTTTCCTTAGACGTCAGATACAATTGGTTGCATCTGCAGCAGAGGAATTGTTGCTCTTTTTACCTCATTGTGATAATCTTTTCATCTCTTTTCAAATACTCTCATTTGTAAAGATTTCCAATATTTTTGTCCAGATGTTTTCGAAGTTTTCAGTTGCAGATTTGTCATGTAGGAAGGCAGCTTATTTAAAAACACATTTTTTTTTAATTTTACACAAAACTATAATATGCAGTAAGTAACTCATTCAATCCTTTCACACATACAGTCTACAGAACAATAAATCTGCAGCAGACGACTAGGCACAACAATGGAAAATCTCTATAAATTTGCCTTTTTCTACTTGCATTGGTTGAAATTGCAAATTAACCTCTGTAGAGTAACACCTAATGTTTATTATAGAGCAACACTACTTTGCTGCTTCAAAACGAGCCTTCGTTTCTCCTTTCACCACAATGTGTTCTACTCTATTTAATTATTAATTGAGCATTTATGGAGATTTTTCCCTTTTTGCCAATATGTTTTGAAGGTTGCATATTGCAGTTTTATTAGGAACATGTATGCTGTGCATAAAACAGTACTTAAATACCCACAATAAACTCACTGTAATCATCCTAGTATAATAAAACAAGCCTTGCATGCTAATTAACATAGAATATGCATTATGGTCCCTCAGCCATAAAAACTTCATTGGAAAAGATGATAACATTTATGACATTGAACTCATCTTCTTGCAGCATCCGTACTACTGTCAATAGTACATTTACATGTGAGTCCTGTTCGACTGTCATCTGCCATGGCAGGACGACACAAAGGGATCACTTCTCTGTTGTCTGTCTGCCAGGCTTTCACTTTACACTGATGTATTGGCAGACACTGTGAACACATCTAATAATGAAAAGATGTCTTGTGAAAATGCACCTTTGAACAAGTGATTGTGACCATTGGGAAAACCTGTGCTTCTCAACTGTCTTGACAGAGTTTACTCTGTCCACATTTTGACAGAGACATATAATGTACAGATGTACAATGGAATATCAGATAAAATACACAAGCCAATGCAGCTTAAATAATGTTATTTCCAATTAACCCTTTCGCTGAATGGTACAACAAATCTGCAGCAGACAACTTTGAAATCATGAAGGTAAAAATATGGGGAAACTATAAATGAGAGTTTAATTATAGGATAGAGTAGAAAACTTGGTGGCAAAAGTCACTTGCTGCTGAATTGTCAAACTGTGTCTGCAGTTGGAAGAGGTTGACAATTGCACCATTGTATAATTATTTGAAAGTTTATACAAGATTTTCAAAAATCACCACAAGGGAAAAATTACTTTGAAAACATCTAGGCAAAAGTATGGACACTCTATAAATGAAAGTTCTTTTAACACAGTGATTTCATTGTAAAAGTTGTCTGCTTCTTATGCGTCAGAATGTGTCTGCAATTCAGAAAGGGTAATATGTCACTGAGGTCATCCACCCATACTTTTTATATTGGAAACTTTGTGAAAGCATGGGTATGTTTTATTTCCATGGTCTCATAAAAGTAATATCAATCAAGGACAATATAAAGAAACATCCCCATTATATGACTCATTATTGACCATCAGAGTACAGGGGGTAGCCCCATCAAAATGGTTGGAGTCAATACCAACACTATTCGGACCTGTAACAGTTGATAGTGATACAGATACACTAGTCCAGAGACCAATATAATATGAATAATTGATCCCTCTCACATTTCTCATTTAAGCCCTTATAATAATGATGTGGGTACTCATACAGACAATTCTTTTGAATACCCACAATATGAATGTTGGTGGTCAACTAATCCTCCCTGTCCCACATGTAGACGCATTCTGATGAAGTTTTCAAAACATCGTGGCAAAACGAGAAATTCTTCACTTCCCAACAATATTTTCAACTGCAACTTTCCTGATGATATACAATTTTTCCTAATGGATAATATCGAAGAGATGGCACAGAAATAGCTATTTGATGCCACATAGAAAGAATCTGCAGCATACAGTATTGAAAACTTCTGTCTAATTAAAAGAAGAATAGAGTGGAAAACATAATGGAGAAGGAGAAACTGCTCATTATGAACACCTCCTTTTCCAAAAAGTTTTTTAATGTTGTCTTCTGCAATCATGTCAAACTGGTTCTGCATGTGGGATTTCTAAGAGATAGCTTATCAGGGAATGGGACAAGTACAAAGTGTGACCTGTCACCAACAGCTGTTAGAATGTTTTTATGACTGGGATATTGACCATAAATGCAGAATTGTAATCTTGGACTACAGGTGATTAATCCATTTGCGGATATTGGCAGATTAATTACTTTTTTGCTTGAGTACTTTTTTTTAGAGAGAGAAAAAATAAAATGACATTTGTTTTATTTCATTCTTCGGGTGATGCAGAAGTAGCGATATGCTGTGCTCCAGAGGATCGAATGCACATTTTTCTTGCCTAGTTCTGGTTTATGAATAAATGCACTGTCACCATGATATAATGGAAATTCTGCTGAAAACAGCATGAAACCCCAATAGATCAAATACAAAGTTATAAAAATCCATCTGTATACTGTATCTGTACTTCACCATCTCCATTGTGTAGTGGTTAAAGAGTCTGCCTTGCTCGTGACCAGGGTTTGAACCCTGGTTTGGTCATAATAAAGACTTTAGAAATGGTAATTCTTGCTTCCCTCCTTGTCGCTCACAGTCGCCCACAGTCGCTCACAGTGGCCTGAATAGCATTACGACTGATGCATTGGTGTCAGGATAAAAAATACAGATAGTACTGGTAATTTTTCCAGACAATGCTGTGATTTAATATTGTTGAAAGCTACTGTTTCTGTACTTACATATGCATCTTACTTTACTTTAATGAAAAAGGCAAGTTTACTTGTGACACTCGATCCTCCTGAATTAAATTATAAGGACAATACCCCCACTACCCTCCTGTTGTTAATGTCCAAGGGGCATTACTGATCAAACTTATAGATCCATAAATTATCAATAAGGTTGTTTGTTTTGAGGAAAGGAATAAAGGTCTTCATTCCATTTTCTGTATAGTTTACCTTGTCATCATTTCCATAGATTAGGTTGACTCTTTCCCACATATGATACATTTGCAGAAGATGACTAGTTAAACATATTTATTTACTATTATGTGAATGAAGCTTTAACCCTTTCCCTCATATAAACGCTTTCTGACGCCTCTACAGCAGACAGCTTTTTGAAAACATAGTGACAAAAGAAGAAATTGCACAGAACGTGCAATTTCTCCTTTTGCCACAATGTTTTCCACTTTTTGTCATAGGTTATCCATTCAATTATGGAGATATTCTATGTTTTGACAAAATATGTTCAAAGTCATCTGCTGCAGAATTGTCGTATGAGGGAAAGGGTTAAAGCAGACGGCGTTTTGAAAACATAGTGACAAAAGAAAATATTGCACAGAACGTGCAATTTCTCCTTTTGTCACAATGTTTTCCACTTTTAGTCATAGGTTATCCATCTGACAAAATACGTTCAAAGTCGTCTGCTGCAGAATTGTCGTATGAGGGAAAGGGTTAAGTCTATATTTATCATGCTCTATGTCTGCTTCCTGGGGACCTAACCAGTACTCGGGCTGTTTGTGTGGTAAAAAAACATACATTCATAATGAGCAATTTCTCCTTATGCCAAAATTTGTTCAAGGCGTCTGCTGTAGAAGGGTCAGAAAGTGTCCGTTTGTGGGACAGGGTTAATTGGCATACCTATGATGACCAAAGAGAGGGTCATATCACCCTTTGATATATAACGGACACTGTCAAGGGTGATTAAAAACCTAATAATCATCTTATAAACCTAATACTCATCTTTTAAACCTAATTATCATCTTATACTGACCTAATTATTATCTGTCTGCAGCAGACAACTTTGAAAACATACCCAAATTATTTTTGAAAACTACCTTTAAATGAAAGTACAATAATTGAATAGAGTTGAAAATATGCTGACAAAAGGGGAAATTGCTCGTTTTGAGAAATTTCTACTTTTGTCACCATGTTTTCAAAAAGATTTCTACTGCAGAGGCATCAGATAGCATCTATATGAGGGAAAGGGTTAATTTCAATTACCTGATGGGCTATTTTTGGAATCTGCTGCTCTAAAATGTGAGAAAAATCATCTGAGAGTAATTTTGATCTATAGAAAGTTGACAAAATATTGTGGGAAAGCACAGAAAAAATTGTCTGCTTCTGAGGCAACAAAAGTTGTCCCTATTAGAGAAAGGGGGATGTAAGAGATTTTCAGGATGGAAAGCACATTTATTGAATAGAGTTGAAAACATTGTGGCCAAAGGTTAAATTGCACATTGTGTCTTGATGTTAAAAAAGGAGTCTGGGTCTGCTTCAGGTGTATCAAACAGCATTTGCATGTGAGAAATGGTTTATTTAGTTCATTATTTGGTGTCGACGCAGAGAGTCATGCTGCTACCAGTGTAAGTTACCAATAATATTACCTGGTTAATTATCTGAGCTGTAGCTGTCATTTATGTATGTACAATGTCTAAAGCCTCATGTCTCCAAGGTATAATAAGGCCGCTATGACATAATTCTCTTAACCTACTTAATGATGTGTGTGACCTAATAAGGCTATTGGATTGTAAATAGCATTCTTGTCCCAAATGATAACCCTTTCCCACAGACTGTTATGTTTTGATGCATCTCAATCATTCTATAATTCATGAAAACATGGTGCCATTAGGAGAAATTACTCAATAAAGCAATTTGTCCATTTGCCATGTTTCAACTTGATTGAATTATTCTGCTTTCTGTCATAGAGATTTCAATTATTATACTCTCATTCATAAAGATTCTTCATACTTTTGACTAGCAGATTTGTTGAATGTAAGATCGGCTTAATTTGCTTTAATAAGTTTGTAGAAAATTCAAATTGTTTTTAGCTTACCTTTGCACAAAGTGCTCAAGGTGAGCTATTGTGATCACATTTTGTTGTGCGTCGGTCCATCGTGCATCGTCAACATTTGCCTTGTTAACTGACTCTACAGGCTACATTTTGCATCCGATCTTTATGAAAGCTTATCAGAACATTCATCTCCAGCTAATCTTGGACAAATTTAAAACTTGAGCATGTTGAAACTTTATCAGAATGTTTATCTTAATGGTATCTAGGCCAAGTTCTAATATGGGTCATCTTGGGTCAAAAAGTAGGTCACTAGGTTAAATTGAAGGGAAATCTTGTTAACACTATGGATGTTGCATTTTTAACTTGAGCATGTTGAACATTAATCAGAATGTTTGTCTTGATGATATGTAGGCCAAGTTCAAATATTGGTCAAGTTTGTTAAAAAACTAGGTCACTAGCCTATGCCAATTGAAGGAAAATCTTGTTAACACTGTAGAAGCCGCATTTTTTGCTTCAGCATCTTTAATTTGGTCATAATGTTTGTCTTAATGATATCTAGACCAAGATCGAATATGGATCATATTGGGTAAAAAACTAGGTCGCTACACCAAATTGAAGGAATATATTGTTAACAATCTGGAGCTTGCATTTTGAATCTTTGTCAGAATAATTGCCTTGATTTGTTTTGCATTAGAAATCACATTGCATAATTCAGGTGACCCATCTAGGGCCATCATGTCCGTAGGCCGAATTTTTGCTTTGAGCAAGTTTTAAAAACTTTGTCTGAATGTTTGTCTTGATGATATCTAAATCCATGTTCGAATATAGGTCATATCAGGTATAAAAAAAAATAGGTCACTACACCAAATGAAGGATAATTTTGTTAACACTCGGGGAAGTTGCATTTTGAATCTTTGTCAGAATAATTGTCTTAATGTGTTTTGCTTTAGAAATCACATTGCATAATTCAGGTGAGCGATCTAGGGCCATCATGGCTCTCTTGTTTTCTTTACTAATCAAAATGTTTGATCTAGGCTTTGACCTGCAAATGCTGACTTTTGAAACCATTGCTACATATTAGACTTGAGAATTTAGTTAAAATAATAGAAAAGTTGAAGAGTGTTCAAAGTAACACATATGTGTTAGTAAATGATGGAGAAGTGAATCCTATGTTTATCCCTAGTATAAGGAGACACGAAAATCGCTCTAAACAAGAATTTTCTCCATTTCACACAATGTTTTCAATTCTGTATCAAAATCAATGCCCTTCCATTTTTAAACCAAATAATTGAACACAGAGTAATAAGAACTATAATGGTCTACTGATACACAATATACAGATCCTACAAAATATGTGGTATACTGCATTTATAAGAGAGTGTGTGGTATGTTATGATTAGTGAATGAATTACAAAAACACACATTCATCATAGATAATACACACTGTACAGCCTTATAATACTTCATAGTAAAAATAAAAAGGAAGCCTTCAGTTCTCATGTTTTGACAATCCCTTTCCATATTGCAGACATATATTGATTCATCTGCATCAGACGACTTTTGAAAACATTCTGGCAAACAGAGAAACCATTGCAGTTTCCCTTGTAATATTATATATCATTTTTAGAGTCATCTTCTTGAAAACATTTGGGTAAAAACTGTAACGTTCGTCTGGAACAACATCTTAGGAAAAAAGTGAAACATCTAAAAAATCTTGTCTGAGAGACAATTCCTTTGATTACACACAACACAGGGTTTGATTGGGTAATTAGAGAGATATTGTGGGGACAGATCTATTGTATCTAAATTTTAAAACAAGTTTTTCTTGATGTTAAATTTGTTCTCCTGAAGATGTTGTTTTACCTGTTTTCAAAGAAGACAAGAGAAAGTTGATGCAGGGCATCAATGTCGCCGGAAAAGACTGCATTGATTTATTTATGTATTCTTGACTTTCCTTAGTCTATTCAAACATTTCAAACATTAGGAACGTAGTAATAAAAACATTTGCTTATAAATTTTATATACATACCTATACATTAGGGTATCTATAAAAAATTAACGAAATGTGTACACATTTATCTGGCTTAAATTTATTTTTCCTGTTGTTACTTATTTAAATAATAGTATTCATTCATATAATTTCAATGTTTGTCAATCTTATTCGAATCACAAGGTAAATATCCTGGTATTGCTTTAAAGGGAGGTAATTTGAAGAAAACAAAAGTCTTCAAAAGGAGAAATATATCAGCATTACCGTCTACAGTTTAAATTGTTCTATTGTTTGTGGATTTAAAAATGTTCTTTTTTTCTTATTTCTACATGTACAACGAAATATTGCGGCTTCTCTTTGACGCTTTGCGTCAAACATTCGTCTTGTACTTGTCTAAAATAAAATAATATCACTCGCTTTTTCATATCGAAATGCGCATGCGCGAAAATCGATGTTAAAGGTCACGAAACTACACAACAGAATAGGGTCTATATTTAGCTTAGAAACAGTTCCTACTTTAGATATTCATGGATTAACATTATTAAATGAATTCTACACAAATCAAGACATCTCTTTGAACATGAAAACAACATTTAGTAAGTTAAAATTGCTATTAAAAGGAGAATCCGAAATTGACCTCAATGATGACACATAAGAGTCTGCATTAGGGGGTGTTGGTTCACGTCTTGAAGGGACCACTTTTGTCTTCGTAAATAAGACAAAAAACTTAAATGCGAGTGAAATAAAAAAAAACTGCAAACATTAAAAAATCGGAATATTTATTTCATTTTAGATGTGTCAGTTATTAGTGTTCGTAAACAACCACAATTGTAATATGCTCAAATCATCTAGATTTGTTTCTTTCTAATAATAAGCCGCCCTCCCATGTGATTTCCGAAAAGCTATTAAAAATAGAAGTCGCGGGCTTCTGCCCGGCGACTAATGACTAAAAATGTTACATGTAATGTAAATATATTACCAGGTTAGCTGCATTGGTTAAAATTTATCTGTGAATTGAGTATTTATTGAATGTGTAGGTATGCATTCCACTGTTACAAGTTACATATAGCACTTAAGATGGCTGAATGCCAAATGATTAGCAGCCTCTCAACCCTTTATTTGTATGGATAACTAGAGGCTATACATAGGTGTGTTCGAAACCATTAAATTAGCTAAAATAAACCATATTATAAACAAACAAATTAAAGGACTGCATGCAAGCAAATCCATTCAAGTTATTTCCTTTCTTCCTTATTTCACAGTGTTGGATAAAAGGCTTAATGGTATGACTTGAGCACATTAATTACACTGAAAATTTACCATTATTTAGAAAAATGAATTATCACATAACAGCGGTACTATAAGTTTACCTCTACTTATTGTATTAATTATCTTTTTCCTGTTTGACCCTTTCCCTCATATAGACGCTTTCTGACGCCTCTGCAGCAGACGGCCTTTTGAAAACATAGTGTTTGCCACAATGTTTTCCACTTTTTGTCATAGCTAGGTTATCCATTTAACTATAGAGATTTTCTATGTTTTGACAAAATACGTTCAAAGTCGTCTGCTGCAGAATTGTCGTATGAGGGAAAGGGTTAAGGAGCATTTCACCTTTTGCCGCAATGTTTTAAACTTTCTTCAGTAATTATACTTTCATTTATAGAGATTTTTCATGTTTTTGCATGATTGTTTTTAACGTAGTCTGTTGCATATTTGCTGTTTGTTGGAAAGGGTTAATAAAGCTATAAAAGCGATATTCCTTATCTAGACCTCTGGTATGAGGTAAAGGATCAGCATTTATTCAAACCATACTTACCTACCTGGGTTTTCCCATTACTGGTAAGCCCAGTACATCATCTTTCCTGGAAACTCGATCTGATGGAATATATACATGTATATACTAAGATTTTAATCAGTGAAGATCATAATTACAGACTGGATTGCTTTCTGATGATGATGATTTCATGTGGTAGAAAAAAAGCACACACCAATTTGTTCATGTACTTTTTAACCCTTGCACACATACAGACACTTTCTGACCCCTCTGCAGCAGACGACTTTTGAAAACATTGTGGCAAAAGTGAAATTGATCATAATGAGCAATTTCATTATTTTCATCAATGTTTTCAACTCTATTTAATAATCAAAGTGTCATTTATGTAGAATTTTCACATTTTGGGTAAGATGTTTTTAAAGTCTTCGGCTACTGTGAGATTTGTTGTATGTAGGAAAGGGTTAATGGAATCATTGCCAGAATAGAAGTATGTATTAAAACAAAAAGGTGTGTGTTGCAGAGTTCATGCTCTTAGTCTTAAACCTTTCCCTCATATAGACCCTTTCAGACGCCTCTGCAGCAGACAGCTTTTTGAAAACATAGTGACAAAATAAGCAATTTCTTCTTTTGCCACAATGTTTTCCACTTTTAGTTATAGGTTATCCATTCAATTATGGAGATTTTCTATTTTTTGACAAAATATGTTCAAAGTCGTCTGCTGCTGAAATTTTGTATGAGGGAAAGGGTTAAAACCCAAGATGACTCTGGTTTCTTTCCTGAACCCTCACTTTCCCTATGTTGAGGGTAGCCAAAAGTCAATCATCTCATGCAGACAATTCTTTTGAGTACCCTCAACCTAGACCATTATTGAGGGATAGAACGTTGTTGTGGGTTAAAGATCCATTTACTCATCTGTATTGAACAAATATGCATGTAATTGTGTGCTGACTATGTGGTGAACTGATACAGATAGGAGATTTCATTTTCCCACCATTTGTTATCGATAAATGATAAATCAGAAAAAAATAGTGCTTTGCTCTATTTGGTTTGGATATTTGTGGCTGTAAACTGGTTTAATATTGAGATTGATTTTTCATTAATAGTGAAATGCTTTAATGTGTTATATAATTGGATTTGAAAAAAAATGTGTTGATGTATTCATATAATTGGATTTGAAAAAAAAATGTGTTGATGTATTCATTTATTGGTTGAACATATTTTTATGTTCTAATTGACTGGATATAAAAATATATATATTATTTTTTTTTGCTGGTGGGAATGTGTTTTTATGATTGATTAAATTGGGTCAGATCACCTTTTTGAATGGGTCTAGTGAGGCTTAATTAAAAGGTGCATTGTATATTGGATTTTGGATATGAAAATAGTTTAAGGCTTGGTTGGTCACTCTCTGACCAGACCATACTCCGGTCAGATGTCACATACTTTTTTGGACTTATTTTTTTCGGCTAGATTTGCAGGTGAGAAATTTCACTTCTCATACCTTAACCCTTTCCTACATGCTGTACATAGGCAACTTTTGAAAACATTGTTGGAAAAAGACATCACTCAAAAATAATTTCTCCTTTTTATTTGTCACATTATTATGCATTCAGATCTACATTGTGTATTTAATATTTTTCAATGTTTTTGCCTAGTTTCTAAAACATCTGCTGCAGCTTGTTGTATATCTCCCCAGTCTTGCAGATTACATAAAAAACGAAGAAGGCTTTTCGAAACATTGATTGAAAAGGAGTATGGATTATTGCAAGGGTTTTGCTCTTAAACATTTTGAAAGATTGATCAAAGTTGTATTACATGTATATATTAATTCTAAATTTCTACATAGAACATTGGCTTCCTCCTTTACCGACCACTCTGAAAATGTCATTAACCATTTCCCTCATATAGACGCTTTCAGACACCTCTGAGGCTCTGCAGCAGACAGCTTTTTGAAAACATAGTGAAAAAAGAAGAAATTGCTCAAAACGAGCAATTTCTCCTTTTGCCATAATGTTTTCCACTTTTAGTCATAGGTTATCCATTCAATTATAGAGATTTTCTATTTTTGAAAAAAAATGTTCAAAGTCGTCTGCTGCAGAATTGTCGTATGAGGGAAAGGGTTAACCATTCCCCACTTGCAGAGGCATTTCAACGCATCTGCAGCAGACAACTTTTGAAAACAATGTGACAAATGGAGAAATTGGTTATGAAGAGCAATTTCTCCATTTGCCACAATGTTTTCAACTCTAATCAATACATGTAGCTACATATATCATCATTTGTAGAGAATTTCATTTATTTGCCATGCTGTTTTTAAAGGCATCTGCTGCAGATTTCCTGTTTGTGTAAAGGGTTGAAGGTAAAAGGAAAAGTAATTACTATATACCTCATAATTACAATGTTTTTAGAGTCTCCTGCTTCGAAAATAGTTGAGGGAAACAAATTTTAAAATTGGAAGATTGAAGGTAGTCTTTATAAAAAGTTTAAAATAGTGTGGGAAAAAGGACAAATACTAATTTTGAGAAATGTGATCACCCTTCTTCATGATGTTTCTAAAAGTTGTCTGTATTAGGTTCAAGTACAGTCTGCTGTGTAAAGTATTAATTGTAGACTTAACCCTTTCCCTCATATAGACGCTTTCTGACACCTCTGCAGCAGAAGGCTTTTTGAAAACATAGTGACAAAAGAAGAAATTGCACAAAACGTGCAATTTCTCCTTTTGCCACAATATTTTCCACTTTTTGTCATAGGTTATCCATTCAACTATGGAGATTTTCTATGTTTTGACAAAATAAGTTCAAAGTCGTCTGCTGCAGAATTGTCCTATGAGGTAAAGGGTTAAGAAGTGTCTTCCCTCCTTGGCCTTCAGGATTGCAGGGATAGCATCTTGGTCTGCACTTATCACGAGGGAAGGGGATAAACAGGGACACTTGTGTGGGTTAAATGTCTATGTTATGTTCCCGATCTTTGGTAAATACACAGTCCCTGATCTTGGCCTGCACTTTGCGCAGGGGACATACAAATCATCTACCTGCGTTGAACGCTTTAAAAAGGGAAAACTTTGTTGCTTTAATGTTTATGTTATTACTCTTCTGTAAATCCATAATCTCTTAGTTATGTTGATCTGTTTGTATTTGCTATAAAACAGGTATGTTTTAATGCAATAACATAAATGAATGAATGAATTTAACCCTTTCACACATATAGAAGCTTTCTGACACCTCTGCAGCAGACAACTATTGAAAACATTGTGCCTGAGGGAGCAATTGCTAAAAACAAGCGATTTCCCCTGTTGCCACAGTGTTTTCAACTTTATTCAATTATAATACTATAATTTATAGAGATTTTTATGCATATAGTTGTCACTTTGTCTGTCCGTCACGTCCATCCGTCTGTCCATCCGCCACACTTTATTTGCATTGAGCATAAATCTAAAAGTACCGAATATATTTCAATGAAACTTGAAATATACATACATATCGATAAGAGAGTGCATAATACAAGAACTGTAACTTTATAGTGAATAATTTTCAAATTATCTCCCTTGTTAGATTTTATATTTTCATGTCAGGACCATAAGTCAAACGTACTAAAGATATTTTGATGAAACTTGAAATGTATACAGATATTAAAGAAAGGAAGTGCATTACACAAGAACCATAACTTATAGTGAATAATTTTCAAGTTATCTCCCTTGTTAGACTTAATATTTCAATTTCAGGACCATAACTCCAAAAGTACGAAAGATATTTCGATGAAACTTTAAATGTAGATAGATATTAAAGAGAGGAAGTGCATTACACAAGAGCCATAACTCTATAATAAATAATAAAAATTAACTCCCTTTTTTTTAGCTCACCTGAGCTTTGCTCAAGGTGAGTTATTGTGATCGCCTTTTGTCCGGCGTCCGTCGTGCGTCGTCCGTCGTGCGTCGTCCGTCAACTTCTTCTCCTCAGTAACCAGTGGGTCAATTTGGATGAAACTTCACAGAAAGCATCCTCTCAATGACCTCACCAGAATTCCTTCAAATTTTTGGGATCCATGCAAAATTCTGGTTTCCATGGCAACGAAACCGAAAAAACTTCAAAATTCTTCTTCTCCCGAATTGGTTGGCAGATTTTCAAATAATTTTGTAGAAATGTTCCTTGGATGACCCTCTATCAGATTCCTTCAAGCCGTGTTGATTGGTCGAAAAACATGGCCGCCAGGGGGGGCGGGGCTATTTTGCCTTATATGGCTATAGTGAAAACTTAAAAAATCTTCTCCTCCGAAAGTGTAAGGCCGATTTTCAAATAATTTTGTAGAAATGTTCCTTGGGTGACCCTCTATCAGATTCCTTCAAGCCATGTTGATTGGTCGAAAAACATGGCCGCCAGGGGGGGCGGGGCTATTTTGCCTTATATGGCTATAGTGCAAACTTAAAAAATCTTCTCCTCCAAAAGTGTCAGGCCGATTTTCAAATAATTTTGTAGAAATGTTCCTTGGGTGATCCTCTATCAGATTCCTTCAAGCCATGTTGATTGGTCAAAAAACATGGCCGCCAGGGGGCGGGGCTATTTTGCCTTTTATGGCTATAATGAAAACTTAAAAAATCTTCTCCTCCATAAGTGTCAGGCCGATTTTCAAATAATTTTGTAGAAATGTTCCTTGGGTGACCCTCTATCAGATTCCTTCAAGCAATGTTGATTGGTCGAAAAACATGGCCGCCAGGGGGCGGGGGCTATTTTGCCTTATATGGCCAAAGTGAAAACTTAAAAAATCTTCAACATCTTCTCCTCAGTAACCAGTGGGTCAATTGGGATGAAACTTCACAGAAAGCATCCTCTTAATGACCTCACCAGAATTCCTTCAAATTTTAGGGATCCATGCAGAATTCTGGTTTCCATGGCAACGAAACGAAAAAAACTTCAAAATTCTTCTTCTCCCAAACTGGTTGGCAGATTTTCAAATAATTTTGTAGAAATGTTCCTTGGATGACTCTCTACCAGATTCCTTCAAGCCATGTTGATTGGTCAAAAAACACGGCCACCAAGGGGGCGGGGCTATTTTGCCTTATATGGCTATAGTGAAAACTTAAAAAATCTTCTCCTCTGAAAGTGTCAGGCTGATTTTCAAATGATTTTGTAGAAATGTTCCTTGGGTGACCCTCTATCAGATTCCTTCAAGCCATGTTAATTGGTCGAAAAACATGGCCGCCAGGGGGGGGGGGGGGGCGGGCGGGGCTATTTTGCCTTATATGGCTATAGTGCAAACTTAAAAAATCTTCTCCTCCAAAAGTGTCGGCCCGATTTTCAAATAATTTTGTAGAAATGTTCCTTGGATGACCCACTTTCAGATTCCTTCAAGCCATGTTGATTGGTCAAAAAACATGGCCGCCAGTAGGCAGGGCTATTTTGCATTATATGGCTATAGTGAAAACTTAAAAAATCTTCTCCTCTAAAAGTATCTGGCCGATTTTCAAATAATTTTGTAGAAATGTTCCTAGGGTGACCCTCTATCAGATTCCTTCAAGCCAAGTTGATTAGTCGGAAACTATGGCTGCCAGGGGGCGAGGCTTATATAGCTAAAGTGAAAAAAAAAACCAAATCAGGTGAGCGATTCAAGGGCCATCATGGCCCTCTTGTTATTATTTTCTTTTAATGAAGTCTGTATTATGTAAATAGGTATGATCACTAGTTAAAGGTACCGGTAGTTCTATCAGACAATGCCTATTATCACTTGACAGAGCCCTTATGTGGAGCATCATTCGGTTACACCGATTCCTTGTTTTACATATCTGCAAATATTTTTCAAAGTCTACTGCAGATTTGCTGTATGGGGAAAAGGGTTACAGTCTGATGCACAGGTTTCAGGATAAAATTACCAATAGTACTGTTAATTTATGGTGTTTTTTGGTTTATTGGGGTTTAACGCCGCTTTCAACATTATTTCAGTTATATCACGGCGACTGTTCACTAATTCATGATCCCTGGGTAAACAAACCAGTAGGCTTGAAAGAGGTGTAAAATAAAGTTTAAACACACCTTTTCCCACATACAACAAATCTGCAGCAGATGACTTTGAAAACATAACCTTATAAATGAGGAAAATCTTTATAAAGGGAAGTATGATTATTAAATGGAGTTGAATACATTATGGCAAATGGGAAAATAGCTCGGTATGAACAATTTATCCATTTGCCACAATGTTTTCAAAAGTCGTCTGCTGCAGCGGTATCAGAAAGCATCTGTATGAGGGAAAGGTTAAAGCTTGTTAATCTATTATTTTACTAAATTTTTATAATAAATAAATTGAATATTAAATTTCAATTGGTCTGAGAATGCTTTCCCTCTTAAAAAAAAAAATGGAATAAATCTGGTTCTCAAAGATGTCAATGATTGATGAAGTCTGCTTGATGAAAGAGAGAATAATTTATATTTGAACTGCTATAAACAAAAAAAGGGCTCATGTTATTAGACAGTAGTAAAGGCGGAAAAAATGAACTGTCAATAATTATAGCAAGAATTATAAATTATAATGCGGATCGAATTCTATCTACACAATCATTATTTGTACTGATGATAAAGCTGTAGATATAGCCATTCTGATTTTCTGAGCATTCAAATGAATAAAATCTTACTTAGGTAGTGCGGTTCGTTTTAAATGATCGGTACCTAGTTAGAAATTAACAGACTACAAAAAACACAACAGGTGGTACATATATGCATGTTGCTGTTCATTCATGCCTCGTAGCATACCCAAATCATTTGGAACACCTCTGCAGACTACATCATTCTTACTGTAGGGTATGTTTGTGTTAACAGTTTATTGGAGTGATCTGTTGTGAAAACAACCTAATGAAAATATGTAGCATCTGGAATTTCAAAGTAACAAAATGAGAAAGAGTTAAAACAATTTGTTTCCAAATAAATATAATTGCTTGTATTTAGGCGAGAGCACTTCTCCCTTTCATGGACTGTTTTAAAAAAAAATCATAAAATTCTTGAAAATTTATCTACATGAGGGAAATTGGTAGAAATTATTTCCTGTTTAAGAATAATTTTTTATTGTATATGGAAGCAAACATGAATATCCTTTTCTTTTTATGCTCGCCAAATGGCATTAATGCCGAGTGTGAGGGTAAACAACGCCAAACAACAACTATCCTTTTTTCCCACCTGCAGATGCATTTTGAATGCATTGACTGCAGCAGACAGCTTATGAAAACAATGTGAAATTGCTAAAATGAGCAATTTCCCCATTTTGCCACAATGATTTGAAATATTTTCAATTATTATACTTTAATTTTTTGAGATTTGAAATATATTTGCCATGATGTTTTCAAAGCCATCTGTTGCAGATATGTTGCTTGTTTGAAAGGATTAATTGTTGTAACCCTAATTTCATTTCTGCCCCAAAAATCCTGTAAACTTACAAGAATTCTTTCAAGAAGACAATTCTAAAAGTACCTACAAAGTAGGCCTTCATAGGGAAAAACCTCCAAACATTTATCTGACATTGAGATATTCTTAAATTGACTCGTTCTGGCTATGAGCCATGACAGATTATTTGTAAATCTGATAGCAACTATAAACGATTTCCAGGAGTTATTTCTGGAACAATTTACCCAGCTGTTAAGCCCTGAAAGGATCATTTATCATAATCTTGTGATATTTCCAATGATAATTAAACCCTGAACCCTTTTATGGATGATGTACATTGTTTCATTTTTGACCCATCTATAGCTTCTAAATTTAAGAAATCGTGCTCGAAATGATTAATGTCTCCTTTTCCTATGTTTTTGTCAATTATGTGTGAAACTTTTACTACTAATTACAGTTTCGTTTTTGCTTCAGTGGTTTTCAAGCAGTGTAATTTTGAAAATATCAATTCAATTTAATGGAGAATGATAATGAGCAGTTCTACAGCTGTAATACATTTACGACCGGTGAAGATTCAGATCAGCCAGCACATCTGCACACTCTAATCTGTCTCTGCACTGTTTGCCATTATGTCATAAAAGGTTTCAGGAAACTTCTGTGAATCCATATCCATTAGGACCCTTTAGCAGGTAATTTTCCACACATTTGTAATTAAATAAATGTTTTCACAGATCACTGCTCAAATAATCTACATTCTGTTCAATTGAAAATATTTAGGTTCTTATGACCTGCTTTTAAGAATGACCTTAATCTCACATTGAGGCTTAGCAATAATACATTAACCCTTTCCCTTATATAGACGGTTTCTGACGCCTCTGCAGCAGGCAGCTTTTTGAAAACGTAATGACAAAAGAAGATATTGCTCAAAACAAGCAATTTCTCATTTTGCGACCATGTTTTCCACTTTTAGTCATAGGTTATCCATTCAATTATAGAGATTTTCGATTTTTTGAGGGTTGAGACAGAGTATGCACATATGATAATAATGAGATATAATGAGCTGGGTCAAGTCATTTGGAGTCTTCATATGTAAACATTGAAGTCTCAGGTGACCCAGTGCATACACTCATTCTCACCTGCGCCTTCACTATTCGACTAACTTCAAAATCTTGAGGAATATAATATTATATACTTAGTAACTTCTGAATGATTGTGCAATTATGTTTGACATTGCTTCAAGTTTCTTTTTTAGTCTCATATATATAATTACTAAAAGTTACAATCGAACATTGCATTATCATGCAAAAGAAGCAATTTTTGTAAGTATTTTCAGAATCTTCAGCAAAAACATTAACAAATTGGCTAGCGTTTCTGTCTGTGTCTATACAACAATATTATGCCCCCTTCGAAGAAAAGGGATATATTGCTTTGCACATGGCGGTACGTCGGTAGACCAAAGCTTGTCTGAGTAACTCAACAATGCCTGGGCCTATGGTCCTCAAACTTGACTTGGAGGTCGGGGATGACCAGTAGACGAACCCTATTGATTTTGAGGTCATCAGGTCAAGGTCACAGTGACCTTGAATGCGAAAAGCTTGTCAGTGATAACTCAACATTGCCTGCACCCATGGCTGTCAAACTTGACATGGAGGCTGGGCCTGACCATTAAATGACCCCTATTGATTTTGAGATCATTTGGTCAAAGTCAAGGTCACTGACATTGAACACGAAATTTGTCAGAGTGATAACTCGACATTGCATGCACTCATAAACCTAAAACTTAACTGGGGGTGACCAGTAGATGACCCCGTTTGTGAGGTCATCATGTGAAAGGTCAAGGTCACAGTGACCAAGCTTGTCCGAGTGATAACTAAACAATGCCTGGTGCTTTAGTCCTCAAACTTGACTTGGAGGTTGGGCCTGACCAGTAGATGACCCCTTTTTATACGCCTGTTTTGAAAAAACGGATTATATTATAGTTTTACCTGCGGCGTACGGGCGGGCAGCGTCCAGTATGTTGTCAGCTCAATAACTTTAACAGCTTTTGTCCAATCATCACCAAATTTGGTCAGAATGTGTATTGGGATAATAGCTCGGACAAGTTCGATAACTAGCCATATGGATTATCTATTAAATCATGCTAACTTAACTAAAAATGATTGACATTGTTTTTGTTCTTTAAAAAGTTACTCGAGTGTTGTATATGAATGACATAATTGTATGAATTTTGCTTCATGCTCATAATAGCATAGTTGTTGTATTCATGTTTGTATGTTACTTTTCCATTTGATGTATCTGAGGGCCTCAGGGAAGATTAGTGTATACTAACTGTGTTTACCCTCGTAAAATAAAGTATTATTATTATTATTATTATTATTATTATTATATGGCTTTAGTCAATCTATTGCCCTTTAACTATAGAAATTACCCAAAATTGGTCTTGTCAGCTCAATAACTTTAGAAGCCTTTGTCCAATCATCACTAAATTTAGTCAGAATGTGTATTGGCATAATATCTCGGACAAGTTCGATAACTAGCCATATCGCTTAAGTCAATTGAGAGTTATTGCACTTTAATTATAGAAATTACCTAAAATTGGTATTGTCAGCTAAATAACTTGTGAAGCCTTTATCCGATCATCACCAAATTTAGACAATATGTTGATTGGCAGAATATCTTGGTCAGGTTTGATAACTTACAACGTTATCTCAAAAAAACAAGATGGGCGTATTTTGTGACATTTGGCGCTCTTGTTGATTTTGAGGTCATCGGGTCAAATGTCAAAGTCACAGTGACCTTGAACGCAAAAAGATTGTCAGAGTGATAACTCCACATTGCCTGCACCCATGGCCCTAAAACTTGACATGGAGGCTGAGGGTGACCAGTAGATGACCTCTATTGATTTTGAGGTCATCAGGTTAAAAATAGTGTTTGACAAACATCTCTTGTTCTATATTGCTTCTCAAATAATATTTTACATGTTATAAGCTCTTTTGCTCTCTGGACCAGAAGTAGTGATTGAAGTTTCCAAATCCCCTTGCTCATCGGATGCAAACTGGAACTGTACATGGATCACAAAATTTTGCCAAAATGCTTTCAACTCTTTTTATAATTATTCTTTTGTTTAAACTGAAGAGTTTCAATACTTATGTCTAGATGATTTCGAAGTTGTAGATTTGGTGTAGGTTGGTAAGGGTTACACAAAACTCGTCCACTCTAAAATTGGGATATTTTATCTAGTTTTATTAACCTTTGGGCAATTCTTTCTTGGATACTGATGAAAAGATAGTGAAATAGAAATTAATTACAATGAATATTAATTGATTGGAAAGATCCCTGTGTTTGACCACCTTTCAGGGGTCTGTTTGTTTAGCCATTAGGGAAGGCTTCAGAAGTGCCCAGATACAGAACCAGGTCAGCTGATTGTCAATATGTATTTTTATCTTTATCAGTGAGAAATGGGAGGAAATTAATGGATGAATTATAAACCTCATACACACCACATGAGACACTTTAGCAGTAGAAATATTTAAGAAATATTGTAGGAAAAGGAGAAGTTGCTCATTTTGGGTAATATTTCTTTCCCCAAAATGATTTTAAGTTTGCACTTTTAGAGATGTAACATTTTTCCTGTCCTAAATATAGCAAAATTTGACAATATCATAACAAGTAGACAATTACGGAAGAGGATGTATAATTTACCTGTGACTAACTTGGTAAAACCCAATATATCAAACATGTACTTAGAGTTTCTGCTAAGAATAATGATTTCCAAAACATATTAACCTTCACTGCTTTTTTTTTTTGCAAGTTTGTGTGAGGGTGTGCATTATTTGGGCCGCTAATAGTTCATCTGCGCCCACAAATAAGACTGTAAATCATGAATAAAGGGTCATTTTGTTTGTCCTTAGCCAATCATTATGGTGCTCTTTGGCTCATTAAAAAAGCTTTTTTTTGTTCATACTGGAAATAAATTGATTGTATAATGTTAAGTGAGCATTATGGTGTCTTCTCTTTGTTCACTTAAAGTTAACCCTTTCACATAATTTGATGCATCTGAAGCAGTTGGTCATAGTGAGTAGTTTCTTCTTTTTCCACACTGTTTACAACTTAATTCAATAATTATACAGATTCATTTAACTTTTCCTTGATATAGACGCTTTCTGACGCCTCTGTAGCAGACGGCTATTTGAAAACGTAGTGACAAAATAAGAAATTGCACAAAACGTGCAATTTCTCCTTTTGCCACAATGTTTTCCACTTTTTGTCATAGGTTATCCATTCAATTATGGAGATTTTCTATTTTTAGCTCTACTGGCCAAAGGCCAGAAGGGCTTATGTCGTGGCGATTTGTCCGCCGTGCGTGCGTGCGTGCGTCCGTGCGTCCGTAAACACGATACAGTCTTCACTTTTGATTGTATCTCAACCAAACTTATACAGTAGTTAGATATCCATGAGAGCTCGGTTCCTTTTGAAAACCAGCCACAGATCCGCCCATGCATGATTGGATTATGGCCCTTGAAATGGTCAAAATTGCTATAAAAGAGCTTGTTAACACGATACAGTCTTCACTTTTGATTGTATCTCAACCAAACTTATACAGTAGTTAGATATCCATGAGAGTTGGTTCCTTTCGAAAACTAGCCAGATCTGCCCATACATGACTGGATTATGGGCCTTGAAATGGTCAAAATTGCTATAATAGAGCTTGTTAACACGATACAGTCTTTATTTTTTATTGTATCTCAATCAAACTTATACAGTAGTTAGATATCCATGAGAGCTTGATTCCTTTCGAAAACAAGCCAGATCCACCCCATGCATGACTGAATTATGGCCCTTGAAATTGTCAAAATTGCTATAATAGGGCTTGTTAACATGATACAGTCCTTATTTTTTATTGTATCTCAATCAAACTTATACAGTTACAAGTTAGATATCCATGAGAGTTTGGTTCATTTCTAAAAAACGGCCAGATCTACCCATGCATGGCTGGATTATGGCCCTTGAAATTGTCAAAATTGCTATAATACAGCTTGTGAACACAATAGAGCTTCCATTTACTATCTGATCTTCACCAAACTTAGATGGTATTTGAATATTGATGACATATTGGTTTATTTGAAACAAGCCAGATCAATGCCAGTAGAGCATAGGCCCTCATGGGCCTCTTGTTTGACAAAATATGTTCAAAGTCGTCTGCTGCAGAATTGTCGTATGAGGGAAAGGGTTAAGGAGATTTTCCATATTCCAACTAAGATATCAACTTAAAATATCATTTCAAAAGAGGTTATACAATTTAGACATTTCGAGGGCTTGGCGTGAGACGGTTGTAACTAAAAAGCTATTTTGAAAACCCTAGTTTAGGGGCAATTCTGACCCCTTTGTAAACAATGCAAATTTAGATGCCATTGCTCGGAACGAGCAATGGCACCTAAATTTCCATTGTTTACCAAGAAAAATTATTTAACGCTTATAAAGAGTTTATGGCGAGGTGATTAACCTTGGTAAAAAAATACCAATTTGAGTTACAACCGTTTCACGCCAAGCCCTCGAAATTTTTGTGCTGCATTTATAAATACTGCCTTGGTGGTGTAATGGTAAAGCATGTCCATCTTGGGTGTGGTAGGTCGCAGGTTCTACTCCAGGCCACCATCATACCAAAGACATTAAAATGGTAATGATTTCTTTCTCTCCTTCTGCTCAGGAACTTGGGGTTTAAGCATTGCGACTCAATCGGGTGTCAGGATAAATGGACCAGTAGTCCTGGTAACTTACCAAGGAAATGCTGTCATACACATGTAACTGAAATTGTTGAAAGCAGTGTAAAACACCATACATACAAACAAATAAAAAGCTGTGCATATATAAACCAACAACACATTTTTAGCTCAACTATTCGGAAAATATGAGAGCTATTCATAAAGTTTTGTCTTTAAAAAGATGTACAGTTTTCAAAAGGGCACAACACTATCAGAACAACATTCCCACATGCAGACACTTTCTAATGCCTCAGCAGCAGACGACTTTTGAATACACGGTGATAAAAGGGTAAATTGCTCATATGATAAATTTCTCCTCTTGCCACAATAATGTTTTTAACACTATTCAACAAGTATATTTTCATTTATAGAGATTTTGTATAATTTTGCCTATATGTTTTGAAGGTCGTCGGCTGCAAATTTGTTGTATGATGGAAAGAATCGCCATGGTCGAGTGGTTAGCGTCCTGAATTTGAAATTGGGTGTCCGGGGTTCGATGCCCTGTCGCAGCAAGACGGTCATAGTGGAGTGCCCTTGGGCAAGGCACATTTTATAGCCTAGTACTGGTTTGTTTACCCAGGGATCATGAATAAGGGAACTGTCCCCGTGATATAACTGAAATAATGTTGAAAGCGGCGTAAAACCCCAATAATGGTAGAGTGTTATCCCTTTCCCACATACAACACATCTGCAGCAGACAACTTTGAAAATTTTTAAGCAAAAGCACAGAGATCTCTATAAACATATGTATAATTACTGAAAAAAGTTGAAAACATTGTGGCAAAAAGTTTTCAAATGCTGCAGAGATACATGTCAGAAAATGTTTACATAGAGTAAACCGTTTGATTGACAACACTCCGATACCAGTCTAATGATACACACCGGATAACATCACAATTCATCAGTCTTCTCTGTATTTCGGCTACTGATTGTGACTGATAACATATTTTCTGCTCTTTGCTTAACTGTAGATAGTGACTGATGAATGCCATGTTGGTTTACTATGGTAATTGATGACAATACCAAATACTGCTGCATACTGATGCAAAGGTGATAATCATATAGTGAGAGATATAGAGTTCTCTGTTTGAACAATTGCATTTGTGCTACTACACATGTAATAAATCTGCTGCAGATGACTTTGAAAACATTTTGTCAATAGATTTGTTGTCCTTAAAATACATCTGCATGTTTGAAAAGGATTAACATATAGATGCCAGACTAAACAAAATCTTTCGAAACCTATCAGTCCGAAAGCTCGTTTTTCATATATTTTCATATTTGTTCAACCAATTTTTGCCTGAAAATGTGTCAGTTCAAATGAATTTTTGTCGGTCAGGACTGAAGGTCTGGCGACTTTCGCGTATTCTATGATGCACTTCTTATGATTAACCATTTCACACATACAACAAATCTATAACAGGCAAATTTGAAAACAGTGAGGGAAACATATTAAAAATCTATGTAAATGAAAGAAAATATGAAAATCTCCATAAAGGAACGATTTATTATTTAATAGGGTTGAAAATATTGTGGCGAAAGAAAAAAGGCTTGTGACGAGCAATTGATGCTTTTACCAGAGTTTTTCCAAAAGATGTCTGCTGCAGATGTGTCAAAATGCATCAGCAATTGGGAATAAGTTGATACATAAACTATCTGGTCCCTTTTCTTGATACAGACGTACTTTGTAATGCCTTTTTGCAGCAGACAACTTGTGAAAACATTTTGGAAGAATGAGAAATTGGTAATTTCTAATTGTCCGAATGTTACAATTTGTTCCTCCTTCAGAGCAGAACTATGAAAAAAAGATATCGGGTAACTGTGTAATCGAAGCTAAATAAACTGACCTTGTGTTTTTAGAAATTTATTGCAATTACAATCAAACTGAAAACTGGTGAAGGCAGTTTTTTGCCTGCAAACAGGGAAGACCCTGATCAGACTTAGCAGAGGTTAACCCTTTCCCACATACAATAAATCTGCAGCAGACGGTTTTTAAAACATTTAGGCAAAAAAATGGAACATTTCTTTAAATCAAAGTATTATTATTGAATAGAGCTGACAACATTGTGGCAAAAGGAGAAATGGCATTTAATGAGCAATTTCTTTTTTTGCCAAAATGTTTTCAAAAGTCGGCTGCTGCAGAGGCATCAGAAAGCGTCTGTATGTGGGAAAGGGTTCTGATTGATCTGAATCGTCACTGTAGGAAGTATTGCCCTGAAGATTGGATTTCGCGTGTCCCTATATGAGAATAATATGAACTCAGCCTGGTATTTTTCTGCTTCAAAAGGAAAGTACGATACTAACTTAATCAATTGTATAAATGATGAAGCAATGTGGTCATGAAGACACTAATTGTCTGTTAGGGGACCTGCAACAGACATTATTTCAGAGCTTTAAACCTTTTCCCCCTGACAAAGACTACATTAACGCCCCTTTAGCTTAGAGCATTTGGAAAAATATTGTGCAAAGGAAAATTGCAAAAAGGAGCAATTTGTCATTTTCCAACAAAGTGTTCTCAACTTTTGTGGTAAAATTAATTCCAGTTTTCCAGATCTGTAATTCCTCTTTGTTTATGATCCTCAGGATGTATGTGTTTTGAAAGCAGACAACTCCATAAATATCATATAATAGGGAAAATAGTAAAGTGTGCTTTGATAACCCAGAACTTCCTTATCACAAAGTTTGGATCTTCATTTTAACCATTTCCCACTTGCAGGCACATTTTGACCCATCAGCAACAGGCGACTTTTGAAAATATTGTGGCAAAAGGAGAAACTGCTCCTTTTGCCATAATGTTTTCAATTCTATTCAATAATAATACTTTCATTTCTGAAGTTGTGTGCTGCAGATTTGTTGTACTAGTATGTCGGGAAGGGTTGCACCTAGATCAATCAGATGTTATAAATGATATGCTAAGTTTAGAGTCATTCAAATTGGCTTCACAGAAAACTTGGAAGAATGAATGGAATGAACTTTTATTAAAAAGGTTTATTTTGATAAAGGGATAAACATTGCAGGTAAGGGGAATGTGTCGATCTGCATGAAATTTAACCATTTACCTAAGTTGTCTGCTTTGAAAACATCTGAATAAAGAATTTAAACGAAATTGTTTTAAATTGTGATATTTTGTTTCATTGTTTGAATAGGACAGAAATGACACTTTGTTTTCAAATAATGTCTGCTGTAGATGCATTCTGTATGTGGGAAAGTCTTAAATTGGAAAGTACACAATTTTTGTCTTCTATTTGTTTCCAGGTTTCTCCATACAGGTGGAGAAGATAACAGATCGAGTACCAGTGAGTACCAGAAAGTAGTACTGAAGTTCAAAAAAACTTAAGACAGACAAAATACTTATTAAATTTGCACTTTAGTGTTGTACTTTAGTGCTGTTTAATTGTAGAGCTCAGTGAGGGATAGAGGAAAGAAGCAGAGATGATCCAAATGTGGATAAATCCGAATCGCCCAGGAGATTGCATCTCCATGGGGATTTAGCACCACTTAAGGGAAATAACTCTCACCTCGCTCCTTGCCAAGTTTTTGATAAGGAGCTAGTAGGATATTTGAGAGTTTCATACAGTATTTCGTACCTGTCCTCCTATAATTACCTTGAACAATTTCGGTTCAGAGCCACAGAGTTTTGAACATTTGCACACAAATCAAGGTTTACATAAAGTCACACAAAAGATGAGTTGTTCAAATAGTACAACTTGGTCTCCAAGTAAGGAAAACCTGCTTCTTCAGAATTTGAAGAAGCTTGAGCAGTCTCCTATTTCAGATGAGCATGCCAAAATGTCTGGCAGCCAATGTTCCTTAAATCTGGAGAATCATTTCATTGACCTTCCCACAGAGCCAAAAAGGCGACGACTGATGCCAGATGAGTTTCCAAGCTCTATTGGCAGCCAGGTTAGCAGCCAAATGAGCAGCCGATCTCACTCTCCGACCTTATCGGAGTCTCTCCTCGATGACAGCTTCATGAGTACACCAAGTATGATGAGTACTCCCAGTGCCTCACCATCTGGAACGATGAAGGAACACTTCCGCAGGAAGTACCGTAAAGATGAATTATGGGCAGCCATTGAAACGAACTACACCTACCTGATGGATAAGGGAATCATTGAAGCTTGTCAGGTTTGTGATTGATTATTATCCCTTTCCATTATACAACAAATCTGCAGCAGATGACTTTTTTTCTCTCTTAATGAAAGTAATAATTTAATGCATTTGAAAACATTGTGGCAAAAGGAGAAATTGCTCATTATGAGCAATTTCTCCTTTTGTCTCAATGTTTTCAAAAGTCGTCTGATGCAGAGGTGTCAGAAAGACGCTTTATGTGGGAAATGGTTAAACAGAGATGTATAAACCAACTTCTGTGTTGTACAGTTGTAGTGGCTAAAGCATCTGACTTGAGACCAGGGTTGGATTCCCGGTTAACCGATACTAAAGACTATACAATTTGTAGTTGTTGCTGCTCCACCTGGAGCCCAGCGTTGCGGAGATAACATTGCGCTAGTTTCATGGTAGCCTTACCAGCAGTACTGGTTATAAACCCAGGAAACAAAAGATAACTTAAAAATTGTTTAATGCGATGTAAAACACCATCCAAATCTGTTCCTTGCAAGCCTCGGTGGTGTAGTGGTAGAGCGTCAGCCTCGATTGCTTGAGGTCACGGTTTGGATCCCTCACGGCTGGGTCATACCAAAGACATTATAAAAGGTAGTAATGGCTTCCTTCCTTGGCACTCAGGGTTGCGGGGTTAGCATAACGACCGACGGGCTGGTGTCAGGATAAATGGACCAGTGGTACTGGTAACTCATCCAGGAAACTGAAAAATTGTTGAAAGCTGCGTAAAGCACCAAACAATCATGCAAATCTGTTGCTACAATATTTGGAAAAAATCATCTGCTGTGAATAAGCTATATATAACGGTTTCATGCAAAGGGTTAAGGTAATAACTCCTCAAAGTAATGAAAAGGCTATAGAATATTGAAAGTAATTAATATCAGTTTCCAATTCTATTCCTACTTAATTAGAACTTCCTTGTTCTAAGTTTCTTTCAGAGTATGTCCCTTTACCTTTAACCCTTTTCCACCTAAAGACATCTTTTGACGCCGCTGCAGCAGACCAATTTAAAAAACAACAACACTTGTGAGCAATTTCTCATTTTGCAACAATGTTTTCTCATTTTGCCACAATGTTTAATTATTATGGTTTCAATTATAGATATTTTGCCTTGTCGACTGTTGCAGATTTGTTGTATGTGGGAAAGGGTTTATAATGCATTTGACGTTTCCAGTGACTGGTTATCAGACATACTACAAGTACTTTGAGAGGATTCAGCCCTTCCCTGACATGATTTTGTCACCCCAACAGCAGACAACTTTTGAAAACATTCTTGCTAATTACGAAATATTGCTCATGACAGCGAATTTCTCTTTTGCTCTCAATGTTTTCAGATCAAATAATACGCTCAGTTTTCATTCTCAGATACAGATATTAAAACAGGTGACCCTTTCTTTATCACATCAGAGATAAGTTTAAATTAAAGCAATGCATTGAAGAAAATGTATTTGAATTATGGTTAAATTCATGGAACTTTAGTGGTTACAGCAACAAAGGAGAAATGCATTCATTAGTTGATTTTTTCTCTTTCCCATAGTGTTAACACTTATCATATAGGCTCTAGAGTCCTCCATTATTCTTCTACACACAGTTTTTAACCCTTTCCCTCATATATACGCTTTCTGATGCCTCTGCAGCAGACAGCTTTTTGAAAACATAGTGACAAAAGAAGAAATTGCTCAGAACGAGCAATTTCTCCTTTTGCCACAATCTTTTCCACTTTTAGTCATAGGTTATCCATTCAATTATAGAGATTTTCTATTTTTGACAAAATATGTTTGAAGTCGTCTGCTGCAGAATTATCGTATGAGGGAAAGTGTTAAACCTTTCCTACATGCAGAAATAGTTTTATGCATTAGCAGAAGACCTCTTGAATTGTGACAAAAGGTATAATTACTTGTCATAAGAAAATTCTCCTTTTGCCACGATTCGTCAATTCTATGCAATTTCCATAAATTTGCGTTCATGTTTCAAAGTGGTCTTCTGCAGATAAATTGATTGTATGTGGGAAAGTGTTTAAGCACAGGAAATAATGTGTATTGAGTAGCTACATGCAGCCCTTTTCATAGTTTTCTCCTGTATTTTCCTATGAATGAATGATTATGTTTCCATGTGTTTTGCATTAGACAATACCTTGCTATGAATTATTAAATACAATCCTCATGCATGGATTGTAAACATGTGCAACCTTTTCCCTTTAAGAGTGACATTCGTGAACAAATTTGTTGAAAACCATTTCATAAAATTGTCATTGCTTTATGAAAGCAATGGGTACTTTTCTCATACTTTTGTTGTTATATTCAATTTGAAATTTTCAAAAATGGAGAGATTTGTTGATCACCAAACAATAGAAATTTTGAAGACATAAAATTTGATTTGAGAATCTATAAGGGAAAGGTTGATTTTTGTCTTGGTTGAACTATTACTATCTAACAAATGTATTTGCACTCATTAATTGCATTTTGCCTTTTGATCTCTCAGTTAAATGTACATGAATGATAGATTAACTGAGAATATTGGTGCTATGAATGTATTTCATAGAACTCTGTACATCATCCATTATATCACTAAGTTTACATTTTAACCCTTTCCCACTACAACAAAATCTGCAGCAGATTTATAAAGCATAAAGGCAAAAACATAATTGGAAGTATTACTTTTATATCAAAGGCAAAAGAAATTACTGAAATTCCCACAATGATTTACACAACTTAGGTTCAGAAAACAAACATTTTAAAGCTATGTCAAGACGAATTGTCCATTGTGCGTGGGTCTGTGCATCAGTGTCAATTTTTGGCTTCAAACATCTTCTCCTCTGTAACCACTGAGCCATTTAGGATAAAACTTCATAGCTAGCATCCTCTCAATATGCGCACCTAAATTCAAATGTTTTTCACATGCAAAATTCAAATGGCAACAAAAATGAATATTTGTAAAAATCAAACAGGTTGGCTGATTTTCAAATCATTTATTTTGCATTATATGGCTATAGTGAAAACTTTAAAAAGCTTCTTCTCTTAAAGTATGAAGCCGATTTTCAAATAAATCCATCAAGCCATGTTGATTGGTAAAAAAACATGGCCACTTGGGGGGGTGGGCCGTTTTGCCTTAAAATGAAAACTTTCAAAATCACTTCCACCGAAAGTTATAATTAAGCCCATTTTCAAATAATTTTGAAGACAGGTTTCTTTTTTTTTTTTTTTGGCCTAATGACAGTGAAGTGATACTGGCACTTGTTAACCCTTTCCCTCATACAACAATTCTGCAGCAGACGACTTTGAACATGTTTTGTCAAAAAATAGAATATCTCTATAATTGAATGGATAACCTATGACTAAAAGTGAAAAACATTGTGGCAAAAGGAGAAATTGCTCGTTTTGAGCAATTTCTACTTTTGTCACTAACTTGTTTTCAAAAAGCCGTCTGCTTCAGAGGCGTCAGAAAGTGTCTATATGAGGGAAAGTGTTAATTTCCTCTCAAAGTATTCAGTTCTGTATCGAAGTATCCTTCCTACTTTCCAATTTAATTTTTGTTCCTCTCAAATATGTTGCAGAGCACATAACTCGAAAAATAACTATAAAGTAAAAGGTTAAATAACCATGTTTCTGATTTTCATGTTGAGATGTTTTGGAATGGTTTGCTAAAAAATACCCAAGGGGAATTGTTTCAATAACAACTACCCATGAGTCAGGGCTAAAATCTAAGAGGTCAAGAGGTCAAATGTATGGATTTCAATGACTAAAAAAATCAATCATTTCTTACCCTTATAGTGATGTCCATGACTTAACCACAGCCATCAAATATAGTTACTGATCTCATCTGATGCTGTTTGATCAATGCTTAACCCTTTCCCACATATAGAGGCTTACAGACGCCTTGATAGCAGAGGACCTTTGAAAACATTGTGATAAAAGGGGATATTGCTCAAAACAAGCAATCTGCAAAACAGCTGCTGCAGACAAATTTGAAAATCATAGGCAAAAAATATAGAAAAATTCTATTCCTGATAGTATGATTACTGAAGCAAGTTGAAAGCATTGTGGCAAAAGGAAGAATTGCTCTTTATTAGTAATTTCTCCTTTAGCGACAGTGAAGTAATTAGACATCTGTTTAACCCTTTCCCTCATATAGACGCTTTCTGACGCCTCTGCAGCAGACGGCTTTTTGAAAACATAGTGACAAAAGAAGAAATTGCACAAAACGTGCAATTTCTCCTTTTGACACAATGTTTTCCACTTTTAGTCATAGGTTATCCATTCAGTTATAGAGATTTTCCATATTTTGACAAAATATGTACAAAGTCGTCTGCTGCAGAATTGTCGTATGAGGGAAAGGGTTAATAGGAGTCAGAATGCATCTTCATTAGGGAAAGGGTTCATATCTGTCTTACTCAGATGATGGAAAAATATTATTCATAAATACTTGTCAGAATGGTGGTAAAGATATAATTGGTACTTTTGTTTTGTTTAAGAAAGGACAAACACACATTAAGGGTAATTAAAACACCTGATTGACATAGTTATAGAAATGATAAAATGCCGGTTATTTGCAGACAACAGAGATAGAGAGGGAAGAAGTCCAAGATGATTCACATGTTTCGTTTGGCGAGTTCCTAAAACAGTATAAGGAGCTTAGTGAATGGCTGAAAGGAATTCAGTCAAGTCTGCTGGCCAAAAATGCTTCGAGTCTGGCCCTGTCAGAAAAGTACCTTAGTCAGGTTAGTACATTCATTTTGATTGGTCGTAAATTACTCTTCTTATACTTTTCTGACATGCATAATTATGCTTTTTGACACATCTGCTGAAGGCGACTTTTGAAAACCTTGTGGCAAAAGTAGAAATCAGATCATCATGAGCAATTTCATCTTTTTGCCATCATGTTTTCAACTCTTATTCAATAAGTACATGTATACCTTCATTGATAAGAGATTTGTGCATATTTTTGCAACACCGTTTTCTTGTCGTCTGCTGCAGATATGTTGTATGTTGGAAAGGGTTAAATTAATCTACTTAAAAATTGCTTATTCAACATATGACAGTAGTTGGTGCAAGTAACTGGCTTCAAAATGAAATGCAAAATACATTGCATGAGCATTATGCATGTTTAAACTAACTGCTTGCTGTTCCATAGAGGATACAATACCTGTTTGTTTTGCTGTAAGATCAAGATCTCTTTTCACTAAGTGAATACTAAAAATGGCAGAGTCACTCTTGAAAATGAGAGTTTTTAGCTCTACTGGCCAAAGGCCAGAAGGGCTTATGTCGTGGCGATTTGTCCGTCGTGCGTGCGTGCGTGCGTGCGTGCGTCCGTAAACAATTTCTTGTTAACACGATACAGTCTTCACTTTTGATTGTATCTCAACAAAACTTATACAGTAGTTAGATATCCACGAGAGCTCGGTTCCTTTCGAAAACCAGCCAGATCTGCCCATGCATGACTGGATTATGGCCCTTGAAATGGTCAAAATTGCTATAAAAGAGCTTGTTAACACGATACAGTCTTCACTTTTGATTGTATCTCAACCAAATTTATACAGTAGTTAGATATCCATGAGAGCTCGGTTCCTTTCGAAAACCAGCCAGATCCGCCCATGCAAGACTGGATTATGGCCCTTGAAATTGTCCAAATTGCTATAATTGAGCATGTGAACACAATAGAGGCTACATTTACTATCTGATCTTCACCAAACTTAGATAGTAGTTAAATATTGATGAGAGCTTGGTTCCTTTTGAAAACCAGCTAGATCCGCCCATGCAAGACTGGATTATGGCCCATGAAATTGTAAAAATTGCTATAATACAGCTGCTGAGCTTGTGAACACAAAAGAGCCTCCATTTACTATCCGATCTTCACCATACATACATGCTCTGAAAATGACCAAAGAACCATACCAGTAGAGCATAGGCCCTCATGGGCCTCTTGTTTATGTTCACAAAGGAAAATATATCTGATCTAACATTCTGTTTATTTTGTGTTATTGATGATATATAGAGATGTATCAACCCTTTCCCAAATACAATAAATCTGCAGCAGACGACTTTGAAAAATATCAAGTCCAAAATGAAGAAAACCTCTATAAATGATATTATGATTATTGAATAGAGTTCAAATCATTGTGACAAATGGAGAAATTGTTCATTATGAGCAATTTCTCCATTTGCCACTATGATTTCAAAAGTCGTCTGCCTCAAAGGCGTCAGAAAGTGTCTAAATGATTGAAAGGGTTAAATGAGGAGTAAACGTTGAAAATTATTGCTTGTTTAAGTTCACTGTTTGAAACAGTATAACAGATAACTTGTGACTTTATTATACACTTCTGCATATTCTATACATAGTCCTGGATTGTTGACAGTTGCATGTTGAACTCCCAAGATATTAGCAGTAAGTGTTATTCCAGAATCCCTTTTTTACCTCCAAACCCCATGTTTTAGGACTCAACCTTTTTTTTCATCTTATATTACATGATTTCACTTTCAAACCCAACGTTGTTTGGACACGCTGGGTTTAAAAAAAGAATGAACCAACACCTATCTCTCTATGATTTTTTGCTGATTCCGTTCTGAGTAGAAAACAACACAGGAAAGTAATTTTACCCAAACTTGTCCTGGAATCTAGCTTGGCTGTGTGGTTAGCCAGGAAAATTTGAAACTAGGTGTTCTCGGTTTGCTCCCAGTGAGTGAGGCTGTACGCAGCTGTCATGGTAGAGTGTCCTTGGGCATGGCACATCTTGCAGCCTACTAGTTACTGGTTAGTAGCCTATGGGTCATGAATCAAATAAGTGTTCTGTTGCCATTGATATATCTGAAATACTGTTGAAAACAATGTGAATCCCAATTATAACCAAAACTTGCCTGTTACAAAGGCATCAAAGCCATCTTTCATGGTAAAAATTCGATTAAAGTTTTTGGATTCACAAGTTTAATTAACGCATGTTAACCCTTTCCCTGATATAGACGCTTTATGACGCCTCTGCAGCAGACGGCTTTTTGAAAACATAGTGACAAAAGAAGAAATTGCACAAAACGTGTTTCCACTTTTTGTCATAGGTTATCTATTCAATTATGGAGATTTTCCATTTTTTGACAAAATACGTTCCAAGTCGTCTTCTGCAGAATTGCCGTATGAGGGAAATGGTTAAAGAAATCTTTGTTTTGGATAGTATCTTTATTGAAATTTGAATTGTTTGAAGCAAGTAAAATGTTTTAATTAGAAGATGCAAAGTAAGTTGTAACAACATAATTATACAGTGTATAATGCATTTAAGTTACAAATGATTTGCATATTAGCCTTTCCCACTTATGGCAAGTCTCCGACGTAAGACCACTTTGCAGCAGAGAACTGTGAAAAAGTCTTGGCAAAAGTATGTCAAATTTTAATAAATGAGAGTTTAATTATTTAAAAGAGTTTCTCCTTTTGCCACATTGTTTTCAAAAGTTCTTTCCTGCATAAGTGTCAAAGTGCAACTGCATGTTGGAAATGATGATAGTATAATGTTTGCTAATGATCTCTTTATCAATGTTTTGTTTTAGAATTTTTTCAATATTTTTTTCAATATTTTATCAAATGTTTTTGAAAAGGTAGAAGCTGATCACATCCCTTTTTTTGCAACCTTTTAATAGTTTAATAAATGGAAGATAAATCACACATGATGTTTAAAACTGGTGAAGATATGGGTTATAGCATTAGTAAACCATTTTGTCATTTGTCAATTATTTGGAGGAAATTCATGCATTAACAGATCAACTCATATGAGGAAAGGCAGGTATTGTAACTTTTAACATAAATTTAAACCTTTAACCCTTTCTCACATACAGATGCTTCCTGACGACTTTTGCAAACATTGTGACAAAAGAAGAAATTGCTCATAATGAGTAATTTCACCCTTAACCCTTTCCCTCATACAGCAATTCTGCAGCAGACGACTTTGTCAAAAGATAGAAAATCTCTATAAGTGAATGAATAACTATGACAAAAAGTGGAAAACATTGTGGCAAAAGGAGAAATTGCACGTTTTGTTTTCTTCTTTTGTCACTTTGTTTTCAAAAAGTCGTCTGCTGCAGAGGCGTCAGAAAGCGTCTATATGAGGGAAAGGGTTAACTTGCCACAATGATTAAACTTTCATTTATAGAGGTTAACCATTTTTAGCTCACCTAAGCACGAAGTGCAAGGTGAGCTTTTGTGATCACTCACCGTCCGGCGTCGTCGTCATCGGTGTCTGTTAACAATTTCCTACAAATGACTTCTTCTACTAAACCAATGGACAGATTTCAAAATTACTTCACAGGAATGGTCCTTAGGTGGTCCTCTTTCAAAGGTGTTCAAAGAAATTAATTCCAAGTAGAACTTTGGTTGCTGCGGCATCAGAAAAGGGGAAAATTGCCAAATCTTAAAAAATCTTCTTGTCCAAAAGTACTGGCCCGTTTTGAAAATTATTTTGCACAAATGTTCCTTGGGGTACCCTCTACCAAGATTGTTCAAATATTTCCGATCCGTTGAAAAACATGGCCGCCAGGGGGCGGAGCTTATTATACCCCCAAAAAACAAAGTTTTGGGGGGGTATATAGGAGTCACTGTGTCTGTCGGTCGGTCGAAAGCCATATTTTGTCCGGACCATATCTTAACAATGCAAAATAGGATTTGAACGAAACTTCATAGGATGATACAACACATTGAGAGGAAGTGCGGTGTACAGAAACCATAACTCTATTTTATCTAAATACAGAGTTATTGCCCTTTGTTCATTTTTCTTATTCGTAGAGTCTTGTCCGGAGCATAACTTAATAACTTGAATCTAATAAAACTGCATACAATGGTAGAGCATAATCAGAGGAAGTGCAGTGTACAAGAACCATAACTCTAATTTACATAATTACAGAGTTATTGCACAGAGCATAACTTTAAAACTGATTCTTGGAATTTATTAAAACTTCATAGGATGATACAACACATTGAGAGGAAGTGCAGTGTACAGGAACCATAACTCTATTTAATCTAAAATGTTATTTTACAGAGTTATGGCCCTTTTACTTATTAAGTAAGCCATATTTTGTCCGGCCTATTTCTTACAAACCACTGGGTGGAATTCAATAAAATTTTACATGAGGCTTCTATACCAAGAGGAGATGTGTACATCCTAAAGGGGTTACAATTGCATGTTATTTTACAGAGTTATGGCCCTTTTACTTATTAAGTAAGCCATATTTTGTCCCACCTATTTCTTACAAACCACTGGGTGGAATTCAATAACATTTTACATGAAGCTTCTATACCAAGAGGAGATGTGCATACCCTACAGGTCTTACAATTGCATGTTATTTTACAGAGTTATGGCCCTTTTGTTGTTCGGTCGGAAGCCATATTTTGAATCAAGGTGCTGTTTTGGGGGTATTTATCATCTTCGATGATAGTTCTAGTTTTCCTTATATGTGCTCTGTTAAAACTTTAAAAATCTTTTTGTCCAAAAGTACTGGCCTGATTTGAAAATTATTTTGCACAATTGTTCCTTGGGACACTCTTTACCAAGATTGTTCAAATATTTCCAATCTGTTGAAAAACATGGCCGCCAGGGGGCGGAGCTTGTTTTCCTTATATGTGCATTGTTAAAACTTTAAAAATCTTCTTGTCCAAAAGTACTGGCCCGATTTGAAAATAATTTTGCACAAATGTTCCTAGGGGCACCCTTTACCAAGATTGTTCAAATATTTTTGATCCGTTGAAAAACATGTCCACCAGGGGGCGGAGCTTGTTTTCCTTATATGTGCATTGTTAAAACTTTAAAAATCTTCTTGTCCAAAAGTACTGGCCCAATTTGAAAATTATTTTGCACAAATGTTCCTTAGGGCACCCTTCATCAAGATTGTTCAAATATTTCTGATCCGTTGAAAAACATGGCCGCCAGGGGGCGGAGCTAGTTTTCCTTATATGTGCATTGTTAAAACTTTAAAAATCTTCTTGTCCAAAAGTACTGGCTCGATTTAAAAATTATTTTGCACAAATGTTCCTTGGGGCACGCTTTACCAAGATTGTTCAAATATTTTTGATCCGTTGAAAAACATGGCCGCCAGGGGGGGCGAACTTGTTTTCCTTATATGTGCATTGTTAAAACTTTAAAAATCTTCTTGTCCAAAAGTACTGGCCCGATTTAAAAATGCACAAATGTTCCTTGGGGCACCCTTTACCAAGATTGTTCAAATATTTTTGATCCGTTGAAAAACGTGGCCACCAGCTTATTTTCCTTATATGTGCATCCTGTACGAAATAGTCTGGGCAGACTAGAACCAGATTCTGTACAGAATAAAATACAGAAACTGTGCAGCAGTCTCTGTATAGAAAAAAATCTGGTTCATTGAGACATAGTTGAACCAGATTCTATAAATAGATTTTTCAAATGGAGACAAAGAGCAAAATCTGTACAGAATTTCGCGAAATATTTAAATTAGGCAGAAAAAAAATCGGTTTAGAAAAAATTCTGTATGGAGAAATGCTAAAAATGTGTAGTAATATTTCCTTTCCCACTTGAAGACACATTTGCAGCAGAAAACCTGTGATAACATTGTTGAAAAAGGAGGGATTGTTTGAAACAAGCAATTTCTCCTTCTGCAACAATGTTTTTCAAAGATATTCAACTATTGGACATAATTGAAAACATTGTGACAAAAGGATAAATTTCTCAATGAAAAATTCGCAAAAAAAAAGGTGTAAGTAACATAATATTTTATTTAAGTTTAAACACAAACATTTTCAATATCAAACGAGATATTTTCTTTTAAACAACAATATAACAAATGATAAATGTTTAATTTACAAATATTATAACTAGAACTATCACTGAACATGTCATGATAAATACTCCCAAAACAGCACCTTGACATACACCATAACTTAACTAGAACTATCACTGAAGATGATAAATACCCCCATAAACAGCACCTTCACCTACACCATAACTTAATAAGTAAAAGGGCCTTAACACTGTAAAATAACATGCAATTGTAACCCCTTAACGATATGCACATCTCCTCTTGGTATAGAAGCTTCATGTAAAATTTTATTGAATTGTACCCAGTGGTTTGTAAGAAATAGGCTGAACAAAATATGGCTTCAGACCGACCAACACAGTGACTCCTATATACCCCCCACTTCTTCGAAAGGGGGTATAATTAGTAAAAGGGTCATAGCTCTGTAAAATAACATGCAATTGTAAGACCTTTAGGATTATGCACATCTCCTCTTGGTATAGATGCTTCATGTAAAATTGTATTGAATACATCGAAGGGGGTATAATTATTCAATGTCATAAATGGTTTTAAATCATAAACTGTAGCATCTTTTGTTTCGTAACGTCTTGTTTCTCTTTCCTTGCTTGCCCAGGAATTTCTTGCTTGATCCATTTTTCAACTGCATGCCAACAATAATGTGAGTAACAGTATCTGGAATTTAAAAAAAAGAAGTTTTAAATTTTGCTATTATTTTACTCCTTTCCCATTTAAAATTTCATTTTTGACGATTTAAAATATTTTTGCATAGACATTTTCAAAGGCGTATGCTGCAGATTTGTTTTGTGTGGGAAAGTGTTAACTAAAAAAACACCTCAAATAAGTCCTACTGTAAAAATTTAGATTTTATCCTACACTATCCGAAAATGAGTATGTCCGAATACGACGCTAGTTATCAGTGCAAGCTCTCAACATCCGGTTTCGAAAAACCTGTGGAAATATCAAATATTAAGAACAGAATAACGTAAGATTATATTTGATAGGTATTTTTCAACAAATAATCATATCTATTAGAATTATAAACCAAAAACTACGATGAAGATTTAAATATTTCTCTCACGGATTTAACCCAGAAAAACAGATGTGTCGAAGATCATGAAAATATATCTTTTGAAGATTGAGAAAGTATAAATTTCATTAGAAAGATAATATGTATTGCAATAGTAATGTATTACTGTTTTAACACGTATTATTTTGAGGTATTTATTGAATTAATCGGGACTTTAAAACCGATTTGTCGCAGTGTTGACAAAGACATAAAATGGCGGCCACTCGCGTAGCGAACACGATTCGTACTAGAATTGCTCTGAATTTGTCAATTTCAGGCCGATTTCCAGAATTTCTATATTAAAATAAAGCTCAGATTATAAGGTTTAATTTGATATTGATCAGAAAAAATATACCTGGTAGTAGAATATGAGGCGAACACCGCACGGTCATCGTCTTGAAATTGCAGTCATTCAAATTTCCGCTTCACCGTTATAAACACACGTTCGTAAGTGTGACCCACTAAAATATCATCCGTCGTAACATTTGTAGCAAGTAAAACTCAAAAACTATTGAAATGAAAATGAAAAATGAGATATGAAAATAACAAAGATATTTTCTGGAAGTTTAAACATTGTTCTGTTCCAATGGATAACAATATTTTAATACGCTACACTCTTTGATAATATTTTATCCTTTGTAATGTCATTCTATCAATATTTGGAACAAAATTAATAAAATACAGAAATCACAATCCCTCATTCCCTGTGTCTTTTAAACCAGGCATTATTCAAAACACAAACACATTCTAGATGTTCAATGTATTTCTAACTTTAGTTGAAATGTTAAGCTTTCAGAATATGTATGGGTTTTTTATATGTGCCAAATGTGACTTCAAAGTTTAATTAATTGCTACAAAATGTGAAAATTTGGAAATTTTTATTTCTCCATGTCATATTTTAACCAGATAACAGGTGTACAGGTGGAGTTGCTTATCTACGTCCCTCAATATTTAAAAAAACCACGCATGATTTAAGAAATTTTCTAAGCTCAATTATTCTGGTTCACTTTTTGTCTAAGTCCATTTTTCTGGTTCGCTTTTTTTTCTAAGTGCGAAAAATCTGTCTGATACAATAATCTGTACAGACAAAAACCTGGTTCAGTAAGTTTCTGTACAGAAAAAAACAAAAAGTCTGTACAGAATTTATATCAGATTCTGTGTCTGTGTTTATTCTGTACAGAAAACAGAAATTCTGTATGTATTCTGCCCAGAATTGGTACAGACTCTGTACAGAATTGGCTCAGAGTTTTCGTACAGGATTGTTAAAACTTTAAAAATCTTCTTGTCCAAAAGTATTGGCCTAAAAAGAGTGAAAACTTTGAAAACTATTGAAGTTCTATTAAATCAGGTGAGCAATATAGGGCCATCATGGCCCTCTTGTTATAACCAGATGTTTTCAAAGTCGTCTGCTGCAAAATTGTTGTTCATGTATATGGGAAAGGATTAAGCCCTTGTGCTACTGGATTTACCTGTAAGGACTTTTCATGTCCACTCTCTGTAAGCCATCCTCGGTACCCAGGCTATTCATAAAATATTTGATACCCTGGGCAAATTGGCTGTACAAATCTCTTACTCATGAATAATTTATGAGGTGAAATGCAGCCACTTGATTGGCCGCAAGACACAAACCTCATGCGATACGAAAATTACAGTGTAGTTACGGGGGAAATCGTGGTGCATGCTTTACGAAGTTTCGCTAACCAATTTGCCCAGGGTATCATATAGTTTATGAATTGCCTGGGTACCGAGAATGTCTGTAAGCCTGCCTGTGTGGATTGTTTAGCATTAATTTGAGACTGGGCTTCCCCACTGTTTCATTCTTGATCCCAGGGGTGTTGGTAGACTAAGAGTGTCCTTGGGTATGGCACATTTCCTAGCCAAGTACTGGTTAGTCATAAATACTTGTTCTGTTGCTGTGATAAAACTGAAATACTGTTGAAATTGGTGTGAAACCCCAATAAAAACAAAATAAACCATCAGTCAGTCTTACAGTAAAACAATTTGTTTAAACATTCCATTTCCAAGTACACTCAAACTTGTGTTAGCGCCTTAGCGGTCACCTCTGTTAGGCAGCCATCTTGTATTAAGCAGCAACTTGAAGAATAGCCACAACAACATTTTCTTCTTTATTTGACCTGTAATAAGCAGCACTATGGTCAATGTTGAAATAGGAAACATACATAGCCAGATAAAACTATATCAGTGTACATGTAATTCACCAATAGCTCAAGAAGAGTCAATGATAAAATGGGAATAGCTAGATAAAACTATATATGTGTACATGTAGTTAACCAGTATCTCAAAAAGAGTCAATGATAAAATGGGAAACATAGCCAGATAAAACTATATCTGTCATAATCAGTGTACATGTATTTCACCAATAGCTCAAGAAGAGTCAATGATAAAAGGGGAAACATAGCCAGATAAAACTATATCAGTGTACATGTATTTCACCAATAGCTAAAATAGGGTCAATGATAAAATGGGAAACATAGCTGGATAAACATTGTCTGTTCAAGTTTTTCACAAATAGCTCAAAGGCCAATGTTGAGATGGGAAACTTAGCCAGATTTACATTGTCTGTTTCATGTTTTACACCAATAGCTAGAAGGTTAAATGTTGAGTTGGGAAATATAGCTAGAAAACTACCGGTCTGTCATTTTCATGTATTTTTGAGATTTTTTAGTTAACCCTTTCCCTCATACGACAATTTTGCAGCAGATGACTTTGAACATAATTTGTCGAAAAATAGAAAATCTCTATAATTGAACAGATAACCTATGACTAAAAGTGGAAAACATTGTGGCAAAAGAAGAAATTGCTTGTTTTGAGCAATTTCTTCTTTTGTCACTATGTTTTCAAAAAGCTGTCTGCTGCAGAGGCGTCAGAAAGTGCCCATATGAGGGAAAGTGTTAAGATCCAATCATTTCATTATCCTTTCATTGATACTGCATGTAAATACATTTTGTATGCTATTGAAGTATGTAGATAATTCATCCCAGGCTAGCGAATATTAGTTTAACCCTCTTTTCAGAAAATGGATGAAAGGTGTTTATTAGGTTTCATAATAGACAAGATACAAATTAAAGCTTTATTAGTCCCCTACCGGCGTGCCGAAGGGGACTATTAGGTTTGCACTCCGTCCGTCAGTCCATCTGTCAGTCAGTCAGTCAGTCAGTCAGTCAGTCCGGCAAATTTTTGTCCGGAGCATATCTCCAAAACTGTACTAGCTATGGCTATGAAATTCCATATGTGGATACATCTCATCAATGCGGAGTGCAGTGCATATGAACCATAACTCTTGCTTCCCTAATTTTTGAGTTATTTCCCTTTCTTTATTTTCATACTTGATTTTTGTCTGGAGCATATCTCCAAAACTGTACTAGCTATGGTTATGAAATTTCACACATGGATGCATCTCATCAAGGGGGAGTGCAGTGGACATGAACCATAACTCTTGCTTGCCTAATTTTTGAGTTATTTCCCTTTCTTTATTTTCATACTTGATTTTTGTCCGGAGCATATCTCCAAAACTGTACTAGCTATGGTTATGAAATTTCACACATGGATGCATCTCATCAAGGGGGAGTGCAGTGGACATGAACCATAACTCTTGCTTGCCTAATTTTTGAGTTATTTCCCTTTCTTTATTTTCATACTTGATTTTTGTCCGGAGCATATCTCCATAACTATACTAGCTATGGCTATGAAATTTCACACATGAATACATCGTATCAAGGGGGAGTGCAGTGGACATGAACCATAACTCTTGCTTGCCTAATTTTTGAGTTATTTCCCTTTCTTTATTTTCATACTTGATTTTTGTCCGGAGCATATCTCCAAAACTGTACTAGCTATGGTTATGAAATTTCACACATGGATGCATCTCATCAAGGGGGAGTGCAGTGGACATGAACCATAACTCTTGCTTGCCTAATTTTTGAGTTATTTCCCTTTCTTTATTTTCATACTTGATTTTTGTCCGGAGCATATCTCCATAACTATACTAGCTATGGCTATGAAATTTCACACATGAATACATCGTATCAAGGGGGAGTGCAGTGGACATGAACCATAACTCTTGCTTGCCTAATTTTTGAGTTATTTCCCTTTCTTTATTTTCATACTTGATTTTTGTCCGGAGCATATCTCCATAACTATACTAGCTATGGCTATGAAATTTCACACATGAATACATCGTATCAAGGGGGAGTGCAGTGCACATGAACCATAACTCTTGCTTCCCTAATTTTTGAGTTATTTCCCTTTCTTTATTTTCATACTTTATTGTCTTGATATACCTAAACATTGGGTTGCTATGACAACAGAAACAGACTCAAAAGTGCAAACCGGTAGGGGACTATGGTATTGCTTGCAATCCTCCAGTTACTTGTCTTCATTAAAAAAAACCATTTCCTATAGAAAGTTTTGAAATAGTTATGAGAAGTCCGGCCTCTCGTACCAAAGGACTCAGGTTTGAATCCCTTGATCAGCAGGTTCTACCTTTGAGATTTTTCCGCACAAACAATGTGCGTTTAATATAAGCTGAATGCTTGTCTAACAATTTATGTAAAATAAATAAGTTTAAACTAAACTAAAAGCTCCTTTTCCCATTTTGTTATGTTGAGGTTGACATTTCACTCATTATTGACAGCTGACCCCCAGTAGCTCAGTCGGTAGCGACGTGGGCTGTCAATTTAGGGGTTGTGATTTCGAATCCCGGCCTGGCCAACTTTCTTTCCGACGATTTGACAAAAGTCAATGTGACATGCGTCATTCGTCTTCTACCAATGGGCTAAGTCTATGTGGAAAAGCAGCCAGTTGCTTGGGAATATTGTTGTGTGTAGTACTGGTGTGAGAAAACCAGGACATGCATGAGTAGGTGAACTGGCCGCTGTGATATAACTGAGAAATTGTTAAAAACGGCGTTAAACCCCCATTAATCAACCTTATTGACACCATGGTTAATTTTCATGTTTTGATAATGCAAGAATGAGCAAATTATATCTATACATGTATATCATAGGAAAAGTTTTGTTTTCTTAAACTTGGTATATTGACCTTTCCCTTTTACTACTGTCACATATATTTTCGAATTTGAAGTCTTAATATATACAACAGGCACTATGTACTGGGTTAACCAATGATTTGATATACAGATTTTGAGATTCCTCCAAATTGAAAGCATGCCAAGATACTACAAAGAATAAGAACAAACAAATGCAGGATTTGAGGAGATGATAGAACAACGACTTTGAACATATTTTGTCAAAAAATAGAAAATCTCCATAATTGAATGGATAACCTATGACAACAAGTGGAAAACATTGTGGCAAAAGGAGAAATTGCACGTTTTGTGCACTTTCTTCTTTTGTCACTATGTTTTCAAAAAGCCGTCTGCTGAAGAGGCGTCAGAAAGCGTCTATATGAGGGAAAGGGTTAATTTGTCCATTACCATACAATGGTTTTTCAGACTGTTTTGCAGATGTACGGAAATATGTCGGAAATATGTCTGGATCTGGGAAAAGATTAATTAACCCTTTCACACAGACAACAAATCTCGGGCAGAGAACTCTGAAAACATCAAGTAAAAAATAGGGATTATTTCTTAAAATGAGTCCAAGTTTAATAAACTTCAAAACATTATGAAAAGAATCTGCTCATGATAAGCAATTTCTCCTTTTGTAATCTGTTTTCAAAAGATGTCTGCTGCAGATGCATCAAAATCAGTTTGCATGTTGGAAATAGTTAATATTTGTTAGTGTTCCCCTGCTGATCTCATAACAAATATTAATTAGAAGGGAATGTCATGAAATTCACTGGATGTTATATGTTGGCATGTGTTACAAAGTTATTAACCCTAACTGTTAGTGCGTTAAGAATATTTGAAGTTCACTTAATAGTTAAATAGATAATGTAGCTGTTAAATAGATGTTTCACACGAGCAATCAAGTAAAATGTTCACAAACGATCCTTTTCCTTTATGCACAAAAAATATTGTGTGGAAAGGAAAAATTTACGCAGGATCTACCGTGTAATGCATCAAAATAATGTTGATTCTATCTAAGAAGTACTGTAACTTCTTTTCCAACTTGTGGAGCAACAATTATAGCTCTGACTGTAATGACAAGGACTTAATCCATCCAGAGGGTCCTAACGTTTAAATCCCAGCTAGGCATTCATTCTTTCTGATCATTGACTATCATTGTCATTGTAACTGGCGCCATTCATCTTCCAACAATGGGTTATAAATTATCTTTATAGCAAGGTAGCCGGATGCCTGCAAAGAATGTTGAGTGACTGTCTGGTGAATATGAGCCAAGAAATGTTTCTATATTAATTGAGGCCAATGGAGAAATTGCTCATTTTGAGCAATGTCTCATTTTGCCACAATGTTTTCAAAAGTCATTTGCTGCAGATTCATCAAAAACCATTTGCAATTGAGAAAGGGTAAAGATAAAAGGGAATAGATGTTTTATTTCAGTTTTAGATGAGGTAATGAAAGTCCCCAGCAATTAAAACGCAAAGCATACTAATTCCTGAATGATTAATAAAAAATAAAATACCTAAAACATTACCTTTAATGTAAAGCTGTCTGTTTTGTAGCATTTGTTATTCAAGCTTTTCCAACATACCATAAATCTCTAGCAGATGATTCTGAAAATATTTAGGAAGATATATGGGAAATCTCCATAAATGAAAGAATATTTGATAAATATAGATGAAAACATTAAGGTAAACAGAAACATTGCTGATGATGAGCTCTTTGTCCTTTTGCCACAATGGTTTAGAGCCCCGGTAGCTCAATTGGTAGGGACGCGGGCTGTCAAGCCAGGGGTTGTGAGTTTGAATCCCAGCTCGGCCAACATTCTTTCCGGCGTTTGACAAAAGTCATTGTGACATGCGTCATTCGTCTTTCACCAATGGGCTGTTTAACAGTCTATGTGGAAAAGCAGCCAGTTGCTTGGAAAGAATGTTGTGTGGTGTACTGGTGTGGGAAAACCAGGAAACGCATGAGTAGGTGAACTGGTCGCCGTGATATGACTAAACAATTGTTGAAAACAGCGTTAAACCTTAATCAATCAATGAAAAGTTAGGAACATCTGGATATATATGTAAAATATATAATCAAGTCTGATTAGAATAAAGGATGAATAATTGATTTGCTCCATGTAAGTATCAATTCCTTCATCTTGATGGAGTTCCAGTAGCTCTGTGAGTTTGAACTCCAGCTCAGCCAGCTTTCTTTCAAACATGTGACAGAAGTCAATGAGACAAGCGTCATTCGTCTTCCACCAATAGTCTAATTGTCTATATGGAAAGGCAGCCAGTTGCTTGGAAAGACTTAAGTTGAGTACTTATGTGAGAAAGCCAACCAACACATGTGTAGGTGAACTGCATGCTCGTCTTGATATGCCTGAACATCACATTAAACTGGAATCAAGCAAACCTTTTATCTTTACAGTCTTATTCCTAATTTGTGACTGTTTTCAGTATTACATCACATACAATTTGCATGATTGTTAACCCCATACCACACAATAAATCTGCAGCAGAGGACTTTGAAAACATAAGGCAAAATATGAAAAAATAGAGAAGCCAGATATTAGTATTTTTATGATAGATTTGACCTTTTGGTCTCGCTTACCTTTCCAATTTTGCAGCATACGACTTTGAAAATATCTGGGCAAATATATGGAAAACCAAACCTGATTTCCGTTCTTAAACTCACCCATATTGTATTGTTTTCAAAATTCATCTGCAGCAGAGGTGTCAAAAGTTGTTTATCAAGAGTAAAATTTAACTAGTATACAAATAATAACAGGTTCTGCCTTTTATAAGGTAAATTGTTTTTTTTTAGCTCACCTAAGCACGAAGTGCAAGGTGATCTTTTGTGATCACTCACCGTCCGGCGTCGTCGTCGTCGGCAGCGTCTGTTAACAATTTTTCCTACAAATGACTTCTCCTACTAAACCAATGGACAGATTTCAAAATAACTTCACAGGAATGGTCCTTAGGTGGTCCTCTTTCAAAGTTGTTCAAAGAAATTAATTCCAAGTAGAACTGTGGTTGCTGCGGCATCAGAAAAGGGGAAAATTGCCCAATCCTAAAAAATCTTCTTGTCCAAAAGTACTGGCCCGATTTAAAAATTATTTTGCACAAATGTTCCTTGGGGTACCCTCTACCAAGATTGTTCAAATATTTCCGATCCGTTGAAAAACATGGCCGCCAGGGGGCGGAGCTTATTTTCCTTATATGTGCATTGTTAAAACTTTAAAAATCTTCTTGTCCAAAATTACTGGCCCGATTTAAAAATTATTTTGCACAAATGTTCCTTCGGACACTCTTTACAAAGGTGGTTGAAATATTTCCAATCCGTTGAAAAACATGGCCGCCAGGGGGCGGAGCTTGTTTTCCTTATATGTGCATTGTTAAAACTTTGAAAAATCTTCTTGTCAAAAAGAAGGGGCCCGATTTGAAAATAATTTTGCACAAATGTTCCTTGGGGCACCCTTTACCAAGATTGTTCAAATATTTTTGATCCGTTGAAAAACATGGCCCCCAGAGGGCGGAGCTTGTTTTCCTTATATGTGCATTGTTAAAACTTTAAAAATCTTCTTGTCCAAAAGCACTGGCCTGATTTAAAAATTATTTTGCACAAATGTTCCTTGGAGTACCCTTTACCAAGATTGTACAAATATTTTTGATCCGTTGAAAAACATGTCCGCCAGGGGGCGGAGCTTGTTTTCCTTATATATGCATTGTTAAAACTTTAAAAATCTTCTTGTCCAAAAGTACTGGCCCGATTTAGAAAATAATTTTGCACAAATGTTCCTTGGGACACTCTTTACCAAGATTGTTCAAATATTTCCAATCCGTTGAAAAACATGGCCACCAGGGGGCGGAGCTTGTTTTCCTTATATGTGCATTGTTAAAACTTTGAAAAATCTTCTTGTCCAAAAGTACTGGCCCGATTTGAAAATAATTTTGCACAAATGTTCCTTAGGGCACCCTTTACTAGGATTGTTCAAATATTTTTGATCCGTTGAAAAACATGGCCCCCAGAGGGCGGAGCTTGTTTTCCTTATATGTGCATTGTTAAAACTTTAAAAATCTTCTTGTCCAAAAGTACTGGCCTAATTTGCAAGTTATTTTGCACAAATGTTCCTAAGGGCACCCTTTACGAAGATTGTTCAAATATTTCCGATCCGTTGAAAAACATGGCTGCCAGGGGGCGGAGCTAGTTTTCCTTATATGTGCATTGTTAAAACTTTAAAAATCTTCTTGTCCAAAAGCACTGGCCTGATTTAAAAATTATTTTGTACAAATGTTCCTTGGAGTACCCTTTACCAAGATTGTACAAATATTTTTGATCTGTTGAAAAACATGGCCGCCAGGGGGCGGAGCTTGTTTTCCTTATATGTGCATTGTTAAAACTTTAAAAATCTTCTTGTCCAAAAGTACTGGCCCGATTTAAAAATTATTTTTCACAAATGTTCCTTGGAGTACCCTTTACCAAGATTGTACAAATATTTTTGATCCGTTGAAAAACATGGCCGCCAGGGGGCGGAGCTTGTTTTCCTAATTTGTGCATTGTTAAAACTTTAAAAATCTTCTTGTCCAAAAGTATTGGCCTAAAAAGAGTAAAAACTTTGAAAACTATTGAAGTTCTATTAAATCAGGTGAGCGATATAGGGCCATCATGGCCCTCTTGTCTGACTCATGTTTGTTTTTATATTTAATTGAAAAAGACAGACTGATTAGTCTGCTGTCTAGTTGCTAGGTGTAAACATGGATGGTAACAGTGGGAAGGAATCCTGTGTTTTACACCAAGATACTAAGTACCTTAATTAACAGTTCAGATTTACCTGCTGGTGTCATCGGCCTAAATAACCTTTTAGGCAAAGAAATGTTTAATTCTGATAAACATTTACAAACATTTCAGGAAAAGAAGAAGTTGTTCTTTCAGAACAATTTCACCTTTTCTTACCATGTTTTTTAAAATCCTCTGTTGCAAAGTCATCTTTATCAGGATGATAGCTCAACTCCTGCATTAACCCTTCCCTTTCCGACATACAACAATTCAGAAGCAGCCGACTTTGAAAACATCTAGGCAAAAGTATGGAAAAAGTCTCTATAAATGAAAGTATGAATACTGATGGTTGAAAATTGCTCATTATTCCCTGTTAAAGGATGGATGGGATATTGGTTTGGGGTTGCCCATCCATCTTTCCGTCCTTTCGCCCAGAGCTATATCTAAGAAATGGTTGGATGTATGATAAACTGTTTGGAAATGTTAACCACCATAGGGACTTGTGATATGACAAGTTTCTCTATGATTGCCTAAACAACACGGAGAGTTATGTCCAATTGAACTTATATTGTATGTGTGCTGTTTATCATTAAAATTACATGGAAAGGGAAATAACCCTCTTTTTTTGGCAAAACTAATTAAGTTCAAGGTATCTCCCTTAAATCAATGGTTTATCACATTTGAAAAATACTAGAGGCCACATTTTATCCAATCTTCATGAAATTTCATCAGAATATTCATTGGGTCAAGTGGGGTCAAAAACTAGGGCACCAGGTCCAGTTTTAGAATCCTGTTTGAACACCCCCATGTGCCTCATTTGTTATCAAATCTTCAAGAAAGTTCACCAGAACATTCTTTTCCATCAAGTCTAGTTCTTGTTTGAACCGGGCTCAAATGAGGTCAAATGGAACATTGAAGAGCTACATAGTCCACAACATTTAAAATATATCCTTTCAGTAACTGATATATCAAGGTGGTTGAAGATTTTTTTTTTCTGATTTATTTATGCGGATGATCTCAATTTGATGAATTAACTTGTTATGAGTAATTTCTTCTCTTGCCACAATGTTTGATAGAGTTGTCTGCTTCAGATTGTCAGAGTGCAAGATGGAAAATGTCGCAGGAATACCTGATGATGATTTTCTTTAGTTGTCTGCTTCAGATACATGATAAATCGTCTATATCAGGAAAAAGGTTGTTTTCATTGGTTTTCAGGTTTCCTATCTGTCAATTTCAGAACTCACACTTTTTATGGGATGTTTGTTTAGCATTGTCCCTTCCGTTTGTATGTCCGGAGCCATATCTTAGGAATGGTTGGATGGATTTGATTACAACTGTATGGAAATGTGAACCACCATAGGGCCAAATGGCAAGTTTTACTAAATTGCCTCAAAAACACCAGAGTTATGTCATATTCAACTTATATTGTATTTGTACAGTGTATCATGGTTTATATCGCAATTACCTTTGGAACACTCTACAAGCAACATTGACCAACCACACATGAAAGTTCATCTGGACTAGACTTGATAGAATCTTGGTCAAACTTTGAACTGGGTCATGTAGGGTAATTTCGTCGGCGTCCATGTCACACCTTGGTTAAGGTTTTGCATGCAAGTACTTAAATACTACATGTTTTGCATTGAAACATTCTAAAAACCCTACCCAACTATTACACCTATGTAGATTATCAAGTTAGATAACTCTATCCTGCATTTTATACAAGTTATGGCCCTTTTTAGCTCGCCTATTTGAAGAAATAGGGGAGCTTATGTAATCGCCCCGGCATCCGAGTTGGCATTGGCGTTGGTGTACGCGTTGCCAGCTTGGTCAAACCTTTGCGTGCAAGGCCTTTTCTCAGACACTGTGTATGCTGTTGCTTTGAAACTTCAAGCACTTATTCAGGGTCATTAGATGACCTTGTATGTCAAGTCCCATAACTCTGGAATGGATGTTGACTGAATTCTGCCCCTTTTTGGACTTAGAATTTTGGTCAAACCTTTGCGTGCAAGGCCTTTTCTCAGACACTGTGTATGCTGTTGCTTTGAAACTTAACACACTTATTCAGGGTCATTAGATGACCTTGTATGTCAAGTCCCATAACTCTGGAATGGATTTTGACTGAATTGTGCCCCTTTTTGGACATAGAATTTTGGTCAAACCTTTGCGTGCAAGGCTTTTTCTCGATACACTGTAAGCTGTTGCTTTGAAACTTCACACACTTATTCAGGGTCATTATATAACCTTGTATGTCAAGTCCCATAACTCTGGAATGGATTTTGACTGAATTGTGCCCCTTTTTGGTGTGTAAGACTGGGAATGATGGGTTATAGTTATAGACTTTTACCAATGCCTGTTCTGTAGTAGGCCCTGATAGACGATGGCCCTGATAGGCAAGCTATATTGTCCTCCGACAACTCTTGTTTTACTTAGAAATCCTGTTTAAAGTTTTGGGTTCAACTAAATTAAGAGTCTATATCACAGTATTTACCCGATGTATTGCATTTAAACTTTAAAGAACCCTACCAAACTATCACACCTATGAAGATTATCAAGTAAGATAACTCTATTCTACATTTTATGCAAGTTAGGGTCCTTATTTTACTTAGAAATTCTGGTTAAAGTTTTGCGTGCAACTAAATTAATAGTCCATATCTAAGTATTTACTTGATGCATTGCATTGCAACTTTCTACAACGCTACCCAACTATCACACCTATTTAGATAATCAAGTAAGATAACTCTATCCTGCATTTTATGCAAGTTATGGCCCTTTTTTTACTTCTGGTTAGAGTTTTGCGTGCAACTTAAATTAAGATGCCATATTTAAGAAAAACCTTGTGATCACATTAGACATCACATTTTTCATTCAATTTTCATGAAAAGTCATCAACTTATTCATCTCAATCAATTCCCAATCAGGTTTGAAACTGGGTAATGTGAGGTCTAAAACTAGGTCACTAGGCCAAATTTGAGAAAAACCTTATAAAAACATTAAAAGGCCACATCTTTATGAAAATCATCAGAACATTTTTCCTCATTAAATTCAAGTCAGGTTCGAAACTGGATCATGTGGGTCAAATAGGTCACAAGGTCAAATTTTAGAGAAACCTTGGTGAACACATAAGAGGCCTCATTTTTCATCCAATCTTAATGAAAGATCATCAAGTTTATTCATCTTTTAGAATTTTAGAAAAACCTTGTATTAATATGCTAGTTTATGAACTGATATACCTAGGTTGTCCAAGTGTTCTTTTTATATGTTAATTTAATCATCATCATCATCATCTCAATTCAACGAATTAGCTGGTGCATTTTCAAATGTGTGAATTGGTACAGAATGATCAACATGGTCTATGTTGTAAAGAACCTTGTAGTTTTCAAATCAACATTCAGCTAGTTTATCGATAACATTTACATATTTGGAGCAGCATCAGGTTACAAAGCTTTGTGTTCTAACCCTTAATTTCCCATTTATAACAAATTTGCAGCAGACAACTTTGATAACATCAGTCTGTGTACAAATATTGTATATTTCTTTAATGAAAGTGTACATTGTAATTATTATAGAATCAAAAGCGTTGTGGCAAAAGGAGAAATTGCTCATTATGAGCAATTTTTTCTTTTGTCACAATGTTAACAAAAGTTGTATGCTGAAGATACAGACTAATTCTGATGCTTTGCAGCAGACACTTTTTTGAAAACAATGTTCGAAAAGTAGAATGTGCTCATTAACCCATTTCCCACATACAACAGATCAGCAGCAGATGACTTTGAAAACATCTAGGCAAAATTATGGAAAAATTCTATAAATGATTGGTTAACTATTGAATAGTCTCGCTAATTATGAGCAATTACTTCATTTGCCACAATGATTTGGAATGCTGCAGAGTCGCCAGAAAGAGCCTATAATATGGGAAAGGGTTATAGTTAAGAGAAGTTTCTCTTCAATTTCCCAACTCTTTTCAAAATTAAACTTCTCAAGTCTAAGATGGTACAATGATAGTCACCTTGGGTAAATAGTTAGCCCTTTCCCTCATAAGACAAACCTGCAAAAGAAGACTTTGAAAACTTCTTGGCATAAGTGAAAAGTCTCTGTAAGTGAAAGTTTGATTATTGAATTAAGATGAAAACATTATGTCAAAAGGAGAAATTTGTCCAGGCAGGCATGGTGAATTTGTTTACTCTGCCGTGCAGAATTAACTATTTGGCAAGCATGAGAAATTGGTCATAATGAGTAATTTCTCCTTTTGTCACAATGTTATCAAAAGTCTTCTGCTACAGAGGCCTCAAAATGCGTCTATATGTGGGAAAAGATTTACATGATAAAGAAGAGAATGATGCATGTTATACATGCAGTTGTCTGTCATGTGATCTGTTATTTCATTGTTGTTTATTTTCCCGGTATGAATTACAGACAGGTGGCAGAATAGAATAAAGACTTAGCTAGGCCTTTCAAAACATAGAGTTACAACTGTTCTGCCATAAGCTCTGGAGTCCACATTTATGGCAATAACTATGAGTATAGATCTAGGAGGTTTGATCCCCATTTGAGTCAAATCAAAGACTTGGAACCGAGCCTTGGTAGCTCAGTAGGTAGCGACGCTAGCTGTCAATCCAGGGGTTGTGAGTTTGAATCCGAGCTCGGCCAACATTATTTCTGCCATTTGATAAAAGTCATGCAACAAGCGTCATTCTTCTTCCACCAATGGGCAAATAGTCTCTGTGGAAAAGCAGCCCGTTGCTTGGGAAGCTTGTTGTGGGGAAGCCAGGAAACTCATGAGTAGGTGAATTGGCCGCCATGATATGACTGAAAAATTGTTGAGAACGGGCGTAAAACCCCAATCAATCAATCAATCAATCAATCAATCCTCCTTGGTGCTCAGGGTTGCGAGTAGAGTGTTACAACTGATGTGCTGATGTTTGGATAAATTACAATCAAGAGACAACAAATGACTACCCAGTCAAAGGTTTTATTTTCACAGTTTGGCAGTGCCAACTTATACCTCTTTCCCATGGACCGGCTCAAATAAGGATGTAAGTCATATATGAGTGGTACCAGAGGAAAACCAACAATAACTCATTACTTCAGTCTACTATGAAACTAGAGCAATGTTATCTCCACAACCCTGGACTCCAAGTAAAGCAGCAATAACTACAAATTGTATAGTCTTTCGTATAAGTTAACTGGGAATCCAGCACTGGTCTCATGTCACACTACAACACAGAAGTTGGTTTATCCTATTACTTCACACTGACGACATTTGATGCCTGCTGTTGCAGAAGACTTTTGAAAACATTGCATTAAAAGGTGAAATTGCTCAAAATTAGCAATTTCACATTTAATTGCAATATTTTCAACTATTTTTCAAAAAGGTACTTCTAGTTTTCTAGATTTTTCAACTTGTTCATTTATAGATTGTAAAGTAGACAATAATAAAGACAGATCAACCTATGCACATGTGCGATATTGTCCTGTCCTATCTATTCTAGCCACAGCAGGCTTCAAGAAGCTTCTGTAAAATTTTATTTGGGATTATAGATAGCATATAATTGCACAGGTAGATTCTTAACTAAGGTTATCAGCAACTATGCTAAGTTTGGTTTTCATAAGTGGTGGTTCATTTATACTGTACCTGCTGAGGACAGGCCGAGTGCATAGCAGTGAATTGAATATTGCCTGTATAATACCATATATGGAAATTATTGCTTAAAGATTCATATTTCTAGGTTAGGTGATGATTACATTATTGATCTGTCGTCATGGATAACAAAAAAATCAATGGTTTAAACCCTTTCCCACATTCAAAAAATCTGCAGCAGATGACTTAGACCATCAAGCAAAATCATTAGTAAATCTTTATAAATGAACGAGTAATTATTGATTAGAGTTGACAGCATTGTGACAAAAGGAGAAATTAATCATTATGAGACATTTCTTCTTTTGTCACTATGTTTTCAAAAGTTGTCTGCTACAGGTGCTTCAAAATGTGTCTGCAGGTGGGAAAAGGTAAAACCCTTGATTTACAGATTTGAAAAATAAATATAAGATGGTCCATTTTTAGAATGTTCATTCACACTTCTGTCATATTAACCCTTTCCCTCATATACACGCTTTCTGACGGCTTTTTGAAAACATAGCGACAAAAGAAGAAATTGCACAAAACGTGCAATTTCTCCTTTTGTCACAATGTTTTCCACTTTTTGTCATAGGTTATCCATTCAATTATGGAGATTTTCTTTATTTTGACAAAATACATTCAAAGTCGTCTGCTGCAGAATTGCCGTATGAGGGAAAGGGTTAAAGAAAATGTGTCTGTATAATGTTTTGCATCAAGATTGTTTGAATTTGGTCCAATCTTTTGCATCCAACTGAACACTTAACCATTTGATTTATTATAGCTTTCATTTAATTCTTCAAAAGAGGAAGAAAAAAACAATTTTCACTGATGCATACAACTTTGAACAACTAAGCAGCCTTTGCAGCAGACAAATTATTAAATTAATGTTTGAAAATGAGAATTTGCTAATTTTGAGGACATTTTTCTTTTTTCCCTTATTGTTTTTCTATATTTGTTGTCAAAGCAGGTGACTTTAAAGTAATACTATCATATCAGAATAACAGTTAACCCTTTCCCACAAACAACAATTCTGCAGCAGACGTATACATACGGCTTTCAAAACTCATTGAAAAAACACGAAAAATCTCAATAAATTAAGAGTTTTACTATGAAATAGAGTTGAAAACATTCTGGCATAAGGAGAAATTGCTTGATTTGAGCAATTTCTTCTTTTGCCACAATGTTTTCAAAAGTCGTCTGATGCTTTAAAATTCGTCTACAATTGGGAAAGGGTGCATCCTTTTGGTATTTTCATTACGCTATGATGCTTTATGCTGGCTGAAACCATTTCCATTGTGCAACAAATCTGCAGAAAAAGAAAAAAGTCGAGGCAAAACTATGGAAACACTCTCACAATGTTTCCCAATGTCATCTGATGCAGATGCAACAAAATGCTTCTGCAACTGAGAAATACAAATGAAATTAATTAAGATAACATTTTGTTTTCTATGGGTAATTGAGTAATAATACCTGATAAAATATTCTGTTTTGTTCAATATCTGATAAAACTCACTATTTTTTACAGTGATTAAATTTATAAAGAAATTATTTCCACGCATTAGTTTTAAATGGCTAAAGTAAAGAAAGCGTGTTTTATTTTGTTTTCAATCATGTTCACTTGTGTAATCATAACTTTTGCTGTTCATCCCATGAAAATTGTGTTAACCTTTTTCCCTCATATAGACGCTTTCTGACGCCTCTGAAGCAGACAACTTTTTAAATCATAGTGGCAAATGGAGAATTTGCTCATAATGAGTAATTTCACCATTTGTCACAATGATTTCAACTCTATTCAATATTCAATAATCATATTATCATTTATAAAGATTTTCTATATTTTGGACTTGATAATTTCCCAGTGTTCTGCTGCGGATTCATTGTATGTGGGATTCATACATAAAAAACATCTAATATTGGACATTTCAGAGTTACTATGATGAAATACAGAGATCCCCACGTTTACAATTGTTTGATGATTGCTCACGACAGCTAAAAATGAGACAGCCCATCTTGAAAGACGAGATTGATGTATTCCTGAAGGAAGTTCACGCTCAATGGGGGTCAGTTGAGAGGGCAGTGGCGCCCTCTAATGAGAACCAGGACCCAGAATCAATGCTTCGAGGTAATGTGAATGGCATTTTGAAAATACAAATCTTCAGCAGACGACTTTTGTAAAATCTAGGCAAAAGTTTGGAAACTCTATAAATGACAGTATATACATGGATTAGTTTAAAACATTGTGGTAAAAGGAGAAATTCTTGTCATGAGTAATTTTTCCTTTTGTCACAATGTTCTCAAAAGTCGTCTACTGAAGAGGGGCGTCAAAATGCGTCTGTATGATCATTGTAGGAAATTGTAAACAGTATTTCTGATGTGATATTTTATGCCCTGTCTGCCCTGAAATCATCTGACATATATTGTTATATTTGAACAATTGGAAGTATAGTTTTGATATGAAATAGGAAACATTGTGTAAGTTGTTCATTTTATACAAATTCTCCTTCTCCCACAATGTTTTGAAAAGTCTTCTACTGTAGAGATAATAAATTTAGGTTATTTCAACAAATGGTAAAATCATTACCTGATGTAACATACTCTCAGCGTTTTCTATGAATTTGTATCTGCATCTGTAAGTGCATGTATGCCCTTGTCAGACACCCACTGTTGTTGACTACGCTATGTATCATCACTTTTCAGTGTCTAGGATATTTCGCACTTCATTTGAAGCTTTTGTATAAAGAGGAAATTGCATATTACCATCATGTTCAGATAGGACATGTTTGGTGTAGGTGTGTTTCTGAAACTCGTTTGAGGAGCATTCGGAGATTTCACATCTTTTTTTTTTTAGCTCACCTGTGCACAAAGTGCTCAAGGTGAGCTATTGTGATCACATTTTATCAGAACATTCATCTCCATCAAATCTTGGATAAGTTTGAAACTAGCCCATATGAGATCAAAAACTAGGTCACTAGGTCAAAATATAGGAAAATCATATAAACATTCTGGAGGCCGCATTTTTAACTTCAGCATGTTGAAACATTATCAGAATGTTCGTCTTGATGATAATTTATTATGTAGGCATTACAGGCCTCTGAAAAAACGAAAAATTGATGGTCTGGACCGATTTTTAAATCGCCGAACAAATTTCAATCCTAAAGCTTGTAAAAAAATCAGTCCCGATATTTTCTTAATTTTCACTGATACCTACGCTATATGCCACTTTGTAAACGAGAAACCAATAAAATCCTAGTCAGTACACAAGGTCTTTGTTCCTAACACTCACTTACGGTGACATAAACAAGATAAGCTGTCCAATAATCGGTCCAGTAGGGTGTGACAATCGTGTTATGTAAATGCTCCCTGCGGTTTGATAGAAAATGCATGGGTAAAAGATCTTCTTTAAAAGTGTTTGCTAATTACTAGTTGATCAGTCTAACTTTGTTTTAATCGGTCCAACTCCAGTCCGAAAAGCTAATTGACAAGTTACTTTTACATCCGGACCGTTTCTAATTTTCAAACTGTTAAGGTGCTTATGTTTTTGAAGTTGATAATTGCCGATGATAATTAGAATTCGATGCTTTATTGCTCAAGCGTTTCAACGTTTCAACATGTATATATAAGGCAGAAGTTTTAACTTCATTTGTCTTTCGATACATTGGTGAAATGGGCTCAATGCAATTTTTTTTCTTGCGATGTTCAAAAAGTATGACCACCTGAATCATGTTGACAAAGAGAACCGGTTCAAAACAGTTCGTAGTTACTCAACTGGGTAAATGTTCTTACCTAAAAAATGGATTTCTCTAATCATGTCAGAAATATTTCTGTCCTGGTAATTGCAAAATAACAATGACATTTTTAGTAATAAATTTTTTATTTTTATGTAGACAAAACAATTTTTACCGTACAGATAAGAGAAATGTATCTTCTGTTCACCACCAATCATTTTCAAGTGAGTATGGGTCGAACAATTTTAAGTATTTTAAGACATTAACAAGCGATAACACTGTTATGCAACCATCTATGCAAGGTAACCTGTAATATTAATAAACATGAAAGTTAAATTGAAAGAAAATCTTGTTAACTCTCTACAGGCCGCAATTTTTGCTTCAGTAGTTTAAAATTCAAATGTTTATCTTAATGATATCTAGGTCAGGTTGGAATATGGGTCATATTGGGTCTGCATTTTTCGTTTCAGCAGTTTGTGACTTTGTCATGTGTTTTGCATTAGAAATCTCATTGAATTACTCCGGTAAGTGATCTAGGGCCATCAATGACCCTCTTGTCCTATCATATAATTAATCCATATCTATTATTACAGATCTTGAAGATGACTTGGAATGCCTCAAGAAGTGGTTGGATGGGATAGAAGACCACCTTAAACAACAGACTTCCCAGGACTGGCCCTATGAGGAACTGGACAGTGTACTCAGTGACCACAAAGTAAGTTTTTGTTAGTTTTATTGGACAAATTGGAACAAGATCACATGAAACTGACATGTGCAGGTTTCGAAAATGAGAGGCCAGTCTGCTTACTCGCTTAACCCTTTCCCACTTACAATTAATCTGTAGCAGACGACTTTCAAAACATCTAGGCAAAAACACGGTAAATCTTTATTAATGGAGATGAAAACATTGTAGCAAAAGGAAAAATTGCAAATTTTGAGCAATATCACCTTTTGTCACAATGTTTTCATGTCGTCTGCTGCAGAAGCCATTCAGAGGTCCAGATAAGAAGGGATATTCAGCTCTATTTCCCACAATTTCTCTCTTATTATGCGTCAGAAAGTGTCTATAAGTGGGAAAGGCTTTAAATTGTCAAAATGCTGTCTGCTGCAGAGGCGTCAGAAAGCGTCTATATGAGGGAAAGGGTTAAACCCCTGTTGTGCACACCATAGTTCACAGATTCATAAAATGGGTAGCCGTACATGTGCAAGTTTCCCTCCAGTTTCTTTCTCATTGAATATTCATGAGCATTCAATATAAATCATGGAATGTCTCTCCATCCATCCCTTAACCCTTTCCCTCATGCTGATTAGTTTAATGTGGTTAACATATACTATGATAAATGAATGGAGCTGAAAACATTGAGACAGATAGAGAAATTGCTTGTCATGAGGTTACTGCAGATGTGTCAAAAAGCATGGTTGAAAAGTTGAAGGGACAGAGTTTAGCGCTTATATAATTTGACAAATTTAGAGTCTTTTTGCTTATGAAATCTACTGTGGAAAAGATTATATTCAAGTTTTTTCAAACGATTCCAAAGATTCCAAATATAGTTGTTAACATTATTGGAATAGGATGAATTATTCATTTTAACTGTCTACTTCCTGATTGTTTTCAAAAGACTTTTGCTGCAGAGGTGTCCAGATCATCCCCATCAGTTTTTAGCATTAGTGTGCCAAAGGAATACTGACCTTTTATATAAAATAAAAATATCAGTTGGATATTTTCTTTTTACCTTTAAGTTTTGATTTGTTAAGATGTTCGTTGTCTGGTACTGTACACACTATTACCACATTGGGTTATTAAAAACTGTTAACCCTTTCCCACGTATAACAATTCTGCAGCAGCCAACTTCGAAAACATTTAGGGTAAAACAGAGAAACATTTTATATTAATAAAAAAGTACAACTACTTAAAATTAATATGAGCAATCTTTCCTTTTGTCACAATGTTTTCAAAAGTCGTCTTCTGCAGAGATGTCAGAAAGCATATGTATGGGGGAAAGGGTTAAAAGTGGCTAGGTGGGAATAAGTTTAATTTTCATTACTTTCACATCTGAATGATTTGGTGGTCTTACCTAGTCCGATAAATGGGTATATTTTATTTGTATTCATGTAAATTATTCAACTAAATGAGTCATAAAACATGTGTACATGTATTGACCTATTACCTGTTATGTTACTAAAAAAACTCTTATTAATTATTTTGAAGAAAAGAACGTAAAATCAGGATAAATCTTGGATAGTTTTAACTGTCAATGGGAATTATTTTGAGAAAAAGCAGAAATTGCTCATCATGTGCAAAAAAGGTTTTTTCTTTTTCGACATTTTTTCAAATTTTGTTGACTGCTGTAGTTATGTCCGAGTCATGTCTATCTAGTTAAAATGTTGGGAAGATGTTTCAATATTGAAACAACAAATCAATCTGCAATTTGAACAGGAATCCTTGTAGATCAGCAATGTTGTTGTATTAACCCTTTCTCACATATACCAAGTCAGCAGCAGACGACATGGAAAACATCTAGTCAAGAAAATAGAAACTCTCTATAAATGAAAGTTTAATCATTGTGTAGAGTTGAAGACATTGATTTGAAAGGAGAAATTGCTCATCATGAGCAATTTCTCCTTTTGCCACAATGTTTTTAGTCCCCTACCGGCGTGCCGAAGGGGACTCTTAGGTTTGCACTCCGTCCGTCAGTCCGTCAGTCCGTCAGTCAGTCCATCTGTCAGTCAGTCAGTCAGTCCGGCAAATCAGTTTTCCGCACTTTTTTTCTACATGCTTTGAGGTATTGAGCTGAAATTTTGTATATGCCTTTGTAATCATGTGTCACAGATCAAGTTCGCGTTTCCTGGGATTTCGTCAATTTTTTAATGAGTTATGCCCCTTTTTGGACTTAGTGCAAACCGGTAGGGGACTATGGTATTGCTTGCAATCCAGTTACTTGTTCAAAATTTGTCTGCTGCAGAAAATAAAATGCATCTGCAGGTTGAACATGTTTAAGTTGGTTCTGTCAGAAAAAGGGTTAATCAAAATATAACCCTATCAAAGGATTCATAGGCAGGTTTACCTCAACAGGTATGATATTTACCCTATCTTATTACATGCAGATGAATTCTGGCACATCTGCAGCAGGTAACTTTTGTAAACATTTTGCAATAGGAAAAATCGCTCATTATGAGCTTTTTCTTGTTTGGCTGCAATGCTTTCAACTATGCTAACCTTTTCCCCTATATAATAGACCCGCAGCAGACAATTTTCAAAACATCTGGGCAACAACTTTTAAGAACATATAATAATGTAAGAATAATTATTGAATAGAGTTAAAAGACATTCTGGCAAATGGAGAACTAACTTCGTCCTTTGCTACATTGTTTTCAAATGTTGTCTGCTGCAGAGGCATCAGCAAGCGTCTGTATGTGGGAAAGAGCTAAATCCTCCCAATTTTTTTCATAGATGTTTTTAGAGTTGTCTTTTGAAAATTTGTTGTATGAGGGAAAGGGTTGAAGATGTCTAGACATACAATTTATATTTCATCAGGTTTAAGATGATATGTTTGATACAATATTCTCGCCTACTGTACATTCATTCCGACAAATCAAGTAATGGTGTAGCAAAATTTCAACCCTTTTTGCTGATACTGATGACTTGTGAATACATTGAAGGAAAAGAAGAAATTTATTATAATTAACAATTTCTCCCTTTCCTACAATTTTCTACCTTAACCCTTTCCCTCATACGACAATTCTGCAGCCGACGACTTTAAACATATTTTGTCAAAAAATAGAAAATCTCTATAATTAAATGGATAACCTATGACTAAAAGAGGAAAAGATTGTGGCAAAAGGAGAAATTGCATGTTTTGTGCATTTTCTTCTTTTGTCACTATGTTTTCAAAAAGCCGTCTGCTGCAGAGGCATCAGAAATATAACACATCTTTCCTGAGATGGTTTTCAAAGCACATGATTTTAGAAATATCCTATCAGGTAAATGGTTTAACCCTTTCCCACATACAGATCAATTCTGATACCACTGCAGCAGATGACTTTTGAAAACATTTGTGGCAAAAGGAGAAATTGCTATTATGAGCAAATTTATCTTTTAATAGTAAATTGTTTTCAACTATATCTACTAATAATATTTTCATTTATAAAGTTTTTCCATTTTTTGGCATAAGTGTTTTCAAAGTCATCTGTTGCAGAATTATATGTGGGAAACGGTTAATGTAGATGTTGTAGCTCAATGCTCAAAATTTGTCAACACTTTTGGTTGGATCTTTGCACAGATTGAAGAGTTTACAATATGGTATAAGGGAGGTAACTGTAACTATGGGCAAGAAAGAAAGACAAATCTGTTCTATTGAAATTATTCATATTATAGAGTTGTTTCCCTTCCTGTGTATATGTATATAAAGTACATGATTGTATTTTCAATAAAATATGTCAAAAGAATAGGAGTTTGTCTAAATTGTCCAAATCTAATCAATTAGTTATTTATCTTTCCAAGCTATTACATCACCTCTGATTGCAAATAATGTTCTATTTTTGTTCATGATATAAGAAAAGTGTGTGTGGAGGGGGGTGGGTTTAATGCCAAATTTACTAAAAACAAAGACTGTACAAGTCATGTATGTTACTGTTATGAGCTTTTACTCCTTTTTTTGCCAAGTTATCTTTTTCAGTGGCAGCAGAAGTAGCATTAATGAGAGACAAAAAGTCTAACAATGTATGAATTACCTGTGATTCAGACTAATAATTTTTTTCTATTTCAAAAGACTCATTAAAAATCAATATTGAATGGAAGCAGAAGCCATATTGATTTTTGTTCTAATTGCACCTGAGAATTGATCTCAGCTCTCTTTCCATCTAACAAAGAATAAAGCTTTTCAGGTAACACTCTTTTGTTAAAAAATGAAACATTTGATTAACCCTTTCTCCAAAACAGACACTTTCTGATGCCTCACAGCAGATACATTTAGCAAACATTGGGGCAACAGAAGGAATTGCTCATTATGAGCAATTCCTCCTTTTGCAAAAATGTTTTCAATTCTATTTATTTATGAACATTTTTCATGTTTTTGCTGATACGTTTTCAAAGTCGTCTGACAAAGATTTGTTGCACGTGGGAAAGGGTAAACACTTTACTGCATAAGATATTTTTTTCAGTCATCTGGTTTGAAAACATATCAGATAAATAGGTTGAATCTGGAACTAATTATCTTGATACTTGTCTAAAATGGTGTAGGAAATGGAGAAATTAAGTACTTTCATATCTTAGCCTGGATGTTCTCATATTTTGTCTGCTGGACATTTTTTATAATATTTTTCCATTTTTCCACGATGTTTATCTTTAAGTTGTGAGAAAGGGTTAAATCCTATGTGAGATTATTTGATAGAAACAACATATGTTACATAATCAATATTTGTCTAGTGATTAATCGTCATGGTAACTGAGTGCATGAGTTTGTCTGGTACCTGCATTTTGCACAGAAATCGATATCTCTAAATATTTACTCAATGACAAATTAATATTTTATGTGGTGCATTTTAATCGGATGCTGTGTTCACATATGAAATAAGTACAGGTTTTAGGGTCTTCAAATGTAACCAAACTAAGTCATCTTTACAATAAAAAGAAAATGACATTAATTTGTTCCCACTTGCAGACACATTTTAACACCTATGCAGGAGACAACATTAACCACAATGTTTTCAAGCCTTTCCCTCATATAGACACTTTCTGACGCCTCTGCATACTTTAAAAAAAAAAAAAAAGTAACAAAGGAAGAAATTGCTCAAGACGAGCAATTTCTCCTTTTGCCACAATGTTTTCCACTTTTAGTCATAGGTTATCCATTCAATTATAGAGATTTTCCATTTTTTGACAAAATATGTTCAGTCATCTGCTGCAGAATTGTCGTATGCTGGTATAAATAATTTTACCTACTTCGTTAGAAATTGTTAATATTTTGTCTGGATATTTTCAAAGTAGCCTGCTGCAGACTTGTTGTACGTTGGAAAGAGTTAACCCTTTCCCTCATGCAGACGCTCTCCAACGCCTCTGCAGCAGATGACTTTTGAAAACTTTGTGACAAAAGATGAAATTGTTCAAAACAAGCAATTTCTCCTTTTGGCACAATGTTTTCAAATCTATTCAATGAGTATGTCTTTATTTAAGGAGATTTTCCATAATATTGTTGAGATGTTTTCAAAGTCGTCTGCTGCAGATTTGTTGTATGTGGGATAGAGTTAATCTTACAGAGTAATAGTCCAAATGAGTTGTTCTTAGAACACATAATTAAATTTGATATAGTTGAGCAATTTCTATTTTTGTTCTCAATGGTTTTGAAAGTCATGCTACATGTATGCACAAGTGTCAAAAGTTGTCAGTATCTGTTAAACCTTTAGCAGGTATAAATATTACATATTTATCCATTTCCCATATACAAAAAAATCAGCATCTGCAAATTTGAAAACATCTTGGCAACAATAAGGAAAATCTCATTATGAGTAATTTCTTCTTTTGCCACAATGTTTTCTAAATGAGTCTGGTGCAGATATATCAAGGAAGTGGGAAAAGATTTAAAACTTCCATGTTGAAAATATCAACATCAGATAAAAAAAATCCACTTGGTCACATGATATGATAGTGATGTTTTGAGATGGAGTAAACACGATCTCTGGGAAAATGGGAATTTGCTCATGATGATTAATTAACACTTTCCTCCATATAGATGCTTTCTGACGCCTCTGCAGCAGACGGATTTTTGAAAACATAATGACAAAAGAAGAAATCACTCAAAACAAGCAATTTCTCCTTTTGCCACAATGTTTTCCACTTTTAGTCATAGGTTATCCATTCAATTTTAGAGATTTTCTATTTTTTGACAAATATGTTCAAAGTCGACTGCTGCAGAATTGTTCTATGAGGGAAAGGGTTAAGTTCTTCTTTTCCTGCATGATTTTCAAAATGAATCATTTTTGTGTTCTCTATGTTAAAGTGGTGGAAAATCCAGATAGACAATTAATATTGACATAGCCTTGATATTGACAATTTGAGTCATTAGCTAAAATATCCACTTACTTTACGTGATATTTTTAAGTTGTTCCAAAACATTTGAAAAGAAACATTGCGTTATTTGATTGATTTTGAGAATAGATATAAATATTTGTGGGAAAATGTGAAAATAGCTATTTTTTCACAATGTTAACAAAAGTATTCTGGTGCCTTGAACAAGGAAAGTGTTAACTAACCATAATACTTTCAAAAAAATTCAGTAATAAAAGAAGACCATATTTTTACCTAAAAGTTTTCATAGTCGTCTGCTGCGGTTTTGTTACGTGACAGAAAGTGTTAAAGATACAACTTCGACTCACCTTGACATCCATGTCCTTGATAACATATCTCAATCATTCAATCTACCTTTTAGTGAATAACGCTTGTTTTTAACTCCTTATTAGCTCACTTGAGTATAGAGTGTGGACCGGGGTGCTGTGTGAGATATTGTGATCACTAGTCTGGCTGCGGCGGCGTCTGTCTGTCTGAGTCCTCGTTCTGTCTGTTCACATTTTCCTACAAACTACTACTCCTCCTAAATTAATGGACCAATTTCAAAATAATTTCATAGAATGGAACCTTACATGGTCCTCTTTCAATGAATGTTGTTCAACAATTTTATTCTATGAAGAACTTTGGTTGCTGCAGCATCAGAAAAATCCTCCTGTCCAATAGCACTGACCTGATTTGAAAATATTTTTTTACAAATGTTCCTTGGGTGACCTTTACTAAAAGTGTTCAAATTAGTTAGATCGACAGAAACATGGCTACCAGGGGACGGAGCTTGATTTCCTTAACTTAACTACTGCACCTGTAACAAAAACCATCTCTATTTTACACTGTAAATAATGGAATTTAAATAGTATTTTACCACTGGAATTGATAGCTCAACTAAAGAAGACATATGAGTTCATTAAACTCTTTCCCACACAACCAAATCTGCAGCAGATGACTTTTAAAGCATTTAATTAGGCAAAAATATGATAGATCATCATTATGAGAAATTTCTCCTTCTGTCAAAATGGTTTTGAAATTGCCTGCCGCAGAGGGTTAATGTTTAGTGCAAAGCCTCTGCTTTGGATATTCAATTTTAACTTCCCTTAATATATTGTGTGTGGAGTGTGGTAAAGTTTAATGCCATCATGGTAGATATCTTGTTCTTTTCTCTATATAACTTATTATACCAGCTGCTGTTTCTCAATTATGCAGATGTTTGAAAATAATATCGGAAATGTAGAAATTGCTCAAATTGAGTTTTCCAAATGTTACAGGTTTTTAGCTCCTTTTGCCACAATGTTTTCAACTCTTTTTTTTAGCTCTACTGGCCAAAGGCCAGAAGGGCTTATGTCGTGGCGATTTGTCCGTCCGTCCGTAAACAATTTCTTGTTAACACGATACAGTCTTCACTTTTAATTGTATCTCAACCAAACTTATACAGTAGTTAGATATCCATGAGAGCTCGGTTCCTTTCGAAAACCAGCCAGATCCGCCTATGCATGACTGGATTATGGCCCTTGAAATGGTCAAAATTGCTATAAAAGAGCTTGTTAACACGATACAGTCTTCACTTTTGATTGTATCTCAACCAAACTTATACAGTAGTTAGATATCCATGAGAGCTCAATTCATTTCGAAAACCAGCCAGATCTGCCCATGCATGACTGGATTATGGCCCTTGAAATGGTCAAAATTGCTATAAAAGAGCTTGTTTACACGATACAGTCTTCACTTTTGATTGTATCTCAACCAAACTTATACAGTAGTTAGATATCCATGAGAGCTCGGTTCCTTTCGTAAACCAGCCAGATTCGTGCAAGACTGGATTATGGCCCTTGAAATTGTTCAAATTGCTATAATTGAGCATGTGAACACAATAGAGGCTCTATTTACTATCTGATCTTCACCAAACTTAGATAGTAGTTAAATATTGATGAGAGCTTGGTTCCTTTTGAAAACCAGCCAGATCCGCCAAGACTGGATTATGGCCCATGAAATTGTAAAAATTGCTATAATACAGCTTGTGAACACAAAAGAGCCTCCATTTACTATCCGATCTTCACCATACATACATGCTCTGGATTGAAAACGACCAAAGAACCATACCAGTAGAGCATAGTCCCTCATGGGCCTCTTATTTATTGTATCTCAACCAAACTTATACAGTTGTTAGATATCCATGAGAGCTTGATTCCTTTCGAAAACAAGCCAGATCCGCCCCATGCATGACTGAATTATGGCCCTTGAAATTGTCAAAATTGCTATAATAGGGCTTGTTAACATGATACAACTGTATCATGTTAACAAGCCCTATTATACTGAGTCCTTATTTTTTATTGTATCTCAATCAAACTTATACAGTAGTTAGATATCCATGAGAGTTTGGTTCATTTCTAAAAAACGGCCAGATCTACCCATGCATGGCTGGATTATGGCCCTTGAAATTGTCAAAATTGCTATAATATTTTCCCCGAAATGTTTTCAAAGTTCTGTGCTGCAGATTTTTTAGGTCACCTGAGCACGCATTGCTGGGTGAGCTTTTGTGATCACTCAGCATCCGGCATCTGCCTGTTACTATAATGTTCACATTTTCCTACAAACAACTTCTCCTCTGAAAACTGAATGAACCATATTCAAAATAATATAAGTTGTTTGAAGAATTTAATTCCATGTAAAACAATTACTTTGGTTGCAGTGGCATCAGAAAGAGGTAAAAGTGACTTAACCTTTTCCCGATTTGAAAAACAAAATTGGCACAAAATGTTCCTTGGGTGATGACCCTCTACCAAGATTTTTCAAATGATTCTGATTTGTTAAAAAAACATGGTTGCCAGGGGGTGGGGCTTGTTTTTCTTTTATGTATATACAGTGAAAACTTTAAAATCCTTCTGTTCCATAACTTTAAGTATAAATCAGTTTTGAAAATAACTTGGCACCAAGGTTCTTTGGGTGACCCTCTACCAAGAATGTTCAAATTATTGTGATCTGTTTATAAACATGGCCACCAGGGTGCATGCTTGATATCCTTATAAATTATGTACATTGGTAACTATTTAAGTTCTGTAAAATCAGATGAGCAATATAGGAGCATCATGGTTCTCTTGTTGTATGTTGGAAATGGTTAAATCCTTATCTAGGATGGCACAAGGTTTCTGAATCTGTTGTCAATAAATAAGCTGAGCGATTACAGAGTTAGTTTCTCAGAAATTGTCCTGTCACTTTAATACACTGAGAGCAGAACAGGCTAGGTGAAATGTGTCCACTTGACAGACTTGGAAAGATTTATTCTACTAACAAATGGTTTGTAATCATATAATGGGAAGAATAATTGTTTCAAGCCGACTTTTAACATGCTCTCAGTCTGCGGCAGACTACCTTTTAAAACATGTACATGTATTCTCTTTGTTCAACAATATTTACGACTCTGTAGCAAATTTATAATTTCAACTTTTAAGATGTAACTATTTAGTACTATTTTTTTTTTAGCAAACAAGTCCAAAGCACCATTATCATTATTTATATATTGAATGGTTAACAATTTACCTGATATATGACAGTTTTACAGTCACGTGATGCCAAAAAGAGTGGGAAGGATTGTAAAATCTGGACAAACAAGTGTTTAACCCTTTCCCTCATATAGACGCTTTCTGACGCCTCTACAGCAGACGTCTTTTTGAAAACATGGTCACGACAAAAGAAGAAATTGCAATTTCTCCTTTTGCCACAATGTTTTCCACGTTAAGTCATAGGTTATCCATTCAATTATAGTGATTTTCTATTTTTTGACAAAATATGTTTAAAAAGTCGTCTGCTGCAGAATTGTTGTATGACAGAAAGGGTTGATAATATTAATTTTGATTCAGAGTTTAAAAATAGGAGAAATTGCTCAGTGTTCTACATTATTTTCAAAACTTAATTGTCAGTTGTGAAGGCATCAACTATCATCTGTATCATGTTAATAGGGAAAGGGACTCTCATGATTTGGGGTCACTATTTTCATATTAACTCTTTCCCACTTTCCCACTTTCAACAAATTTGCAGCAGACGACTTTGAAAACATACCCGAACACATTTGGAAACTCCCTTTAAATGAAAGTACAATAATTAAATAGAGTTGAAAACATGATGATACAAGCAGTAATTTGCTCGTTTTGAGCAATTTCTTCATTTGTCATCCCTGTTTTTAAAAAGCCATCTGCTGCAGAGGCATCAGAAAGCATCTATATGAGGGAAAGGGTTAAAGCTATTCTACTTATCAACCCTTTCCAACATACAACATATCTGCCGAAGACCTCTTTGTAAACAATTCATAAAACCTCTAAAAATGAAATTGTAAGTACTGAAAAAAGTTGAAAACTCTGTGGCATAAGGAGAAAAATTGCTCATTATGAGCAATTTCTTCTTTTGCCACAATGTTTTCAAAAGGCGTCTGCTGAAAAGGTGAAAGAAGGTGTTCGTATGTGAGAATGGGTTAATTAAGTTCAATACTCTTTTTAAATAAGCATTATGGTTTATAAATTTTGATTTATTTCTAACTTTTGTAATGGACTTATGCGAGAGCAATTTTGTGAATACAGTAGATTTGCAACAAATGACTTAAAAAAACATTCAAGTCATGTATAACTGAAAGTATGTTTATTGAATAAAGTTGAGAACATTGTGGCAAAAGGAGAAATGGCCCTTTATTAGCTCCCTTCTCTATTTTCCACAATGATAGCAAAAGCTGTCTTTTGCAGATCCACCAAAATGCGCCCCCGCCGCCCGTCTCTATGTTGAAATGGGTTCAGAGGTAATCAAGTTAAATGGTGTCCTTTCTTTGTCCACCCTACCACACAAGTTGTTAAGTTTATGATTCGTTTTATGCATTTATCATTGAGTTGTTTAATTGATATGCAAACCAAGGCAAGAAAAGAGGCCCCCGTATGTATATTGTTGACTGTCCAAGAAGACTCTGGGAAAACGGAATTTGTTTTGTTAGTTGTATAGAGACCAATACTTTGATACATTGATACAGTTCAATTATTTTACTTAACCCTTTCCCTCATACGACAATTCTGCAGCGGACAACTTTGAACTTATTTTGTCAAAACATAGAAAATCTCCATAGTTGAATGGATAACCTATGACAAAAAGTGGAAAACATTGTGGCAAAAGGAGAAATTGCACGTTTTTGTGCAATTTCTTCTTTTGTCTCTATGTTTTCAAAAAGCTGTCTGCTGCAGAGGCGTCAGAAAGCGTCTATATGAGGGAAAGGGTAAACAACCCGTTTCACATAAATCAATCTTAAGTAGATGAATTTGTAAGCATAATAGGCAAAACAAATGGATTTTTTTTATATAAATAGAAGTAGATGTAATACTATTGAACAGAGATGAAAACATTGTGGTGGAAGTAGAAATTCATTATTATTTCGCCTTTAGCTACCGGTACAATGTTTTCAAAAACATCTGAATAAACCCAAAATGTGTCTAAATGTGGGAAAAGGTTAAATTGCAAAGGCTCTGGTTTATCACTACATGTACCCTTTTTTGCTAGACTCGTCATTTGTATCTTTTGGGAATTGACTTTATTACAGTTTTTAGTTTGTTGCCTGAAGGGTCACCACTGACTCATAAATATAAGTGACCAACTGTTGTTTATTTGAAATCAAATTATTACTTGACAAAATAAACCCTTTCTCACCACATTTAGATACATTTTGATGCGTCTGCAGCAGACAACTTTTGAAAACATTGTGGCAGAAAGAGCAATTGCTTATAATGAGATTTTACATACTTTTGCGTAGATGTTTTCAAAGTTTTCTGTTGCAGATTTGTTGTATGTGAAAAAAGTTCATAAAGATGATTTTTCCTTCTATTTAACTCTCCCTCATAAAGACGCTTTCTGACGCCTCTGCAGCAGACGACCTTTTGAAATCATAGTGACAAAAGAAGAAATTGCTCAGAATTAGCAATTTCTCCTTTTGCATTAATGTTTTCCACTTTTAGTCATAGGTTATCCTTTTAATTATAGAGATATTCTATTTTTTGACAAAATATCTTCAAAGTCGTCTGCTGCAGAATTGTCGTATGAGGGAAAGGGTTAATGCGATGAGTTTATTCATGAATTATTTTAAAGACAGCAAATCCTCCCATTGAATGTCCTGCAATGGGATGCTGTGCACAAGTAAGAACATAATGTAGTAGATTTAGCAGCAAAAGTTCTATGACAATAATAGAATTAATCATTTACCTGAATTTTGAAGATGTCTTCTTAGAAAACTTGTAACTTAACAAGCAAATATTTACAGATGGAAAATTGAAAGTTGCAAAGTTGAAAAATTCTTTTAAAGCAAGAAATTTGCTGAATTTCTCTTTTTCCAACGATGTTTAAAAATAATAATTGGATTACTGCAGAAATGGCAAATGTGGTTTCATCAAGCCAAAAGGTTAATTTTGTAAACTGCATTTTCTTTTCAAATCTGTATGATGTTATTTTGTGATGGCAAAATAAATGAGAAACCATTTTAATAAATACGTTATTCAGTATCTTAAAATTTAGAGAAAAAGATCCGGGGACGGGTTTAAGTTTGAAAATAAAATAGAAATTGACAAGATTTTGCAATAAACCAGCATTTGACTTTACGAAGTGTCACTTTTCCTCTGGTTATAACTCTTTGGAGGTCTATTATTTCTCAGAAATTACCCTTGCCAATGATTTGTTTGCAGAAATGGCATAATCCTTTACCATATGCAGATGTTGTTTGAAAATATTGTGACTGAAAGTTTTTGTTTTCACTTACAAAATTTAAAAAATATTGTGAGAAATAATTGATGTCTGTTTTATCAAATGAAGACCGTGTCAATGACCACCTTGGTGGTAAAATGGTAGAGATCCGCCTCTGGTATGGGAGGTTGCAGGGAGTTAGCATTAGGACTGACTGGTTGGTGTTAGGTTTTGGACCAGTAGTAATGGTAACTTACCCAGCAAAACCGTGATATAACTGAAAAATTGTTGAAACCGGCATAAAACACCAAACAATAAAAAATAAATCTGTATCAGGGATAAGGTGAAGAGATTGAGTATTGAATATAAGTGTAAAGGGATTATTAAACCAAGTCAATATTCTGCAGGTCCCCTCTGGATTCAAAATGCATTATGTTTCCTTTCTCTCGGAATTCTAAAGAAACGAAATTTCATTGTGGTTTTTGTTATATTTTAGCTCATCTGAGAATGCAGTGCTCAATGTGAGTTTTTTGTGATCGCCTTTTGTCCATCATCCATCCATCCACATCTTCTCCCCTGTAATCTAGTTGGTCAAATTGGATTAAACATCACAGCTAGAATGCATCCTCTAAATGTCAAAATTCCTAAAAAACAAATCTTTAACATTCTAGTTTTCTAAAATTGGTTGCCAGAATATCAAACTTTCTTGTTGAAACGTTCTTTGGGTACCCTCTTTCAAATTCCTTCAAGCCATGTTGAATTGATCTAAAAACATGGCCAGGCTGTTTTGCCTTGTATGGCTTAAGTGAAAAAATTTCTCCTGAAAGTATCGGGCTGATTTTCAAATGATTTTGTAGAAACACTCCTTTGTAGACCAGACCCCTCTATGAGATTCCTTCAAGTGATGTTGATTGGTAAAGAAACCATTGCCACCAGAGGGCAGGGCTGTTTTGCCTCATATGGCTCTTGTGAACATTTAAAAAAAAAATCTCCTCAAATAGTATGACTGATTTTCAAATAACTTTGTTGAAATTACTGGTGACCAGCAACCTGATTCCTTCAAGCAATGTTGATTGGTCAAAAGATATCGCCACATGGGACTGGAGCTGTCACATTACACTTTAACAACATTTATAATCTCCTAAGAAACCTTTAATGACTGATTTTGAATCTTAACAGTACATAAACATTTCTTTGGTGACCTTCTATCTATTTCCTAAAGTTAATTTATATTTATTTGACAAAAGACATAAAACCTATGGTTTGGATATATCGCCTTGAGGCAGTGGAGCTATACTGGACCTTCTGGGTCTCTTGTATCAGCTTGTAACCTAACAGCAAAATGAGTTGTTATTGTTGACTGTGTGGTTGGCATGACAAATTACATTGCATAACTCAGGTAAGCAATCTAGGGCCATCATGGCTCTCTTGTTAAGAGGCAAGGTTTGTCAGCTTAAGAGAGAAACTAATAAGATAAGTAGAATAAACTGAGGCATATATTTATATAATCTTGTTAATCCTTTCCCACATACTACAAACTTCCATATCAGATACAGTTACATATTGAAACAGATGAGAACCAAATATCATATCAGATACAGTTACATTTTGAAACAGATGAGTACCAAATATTATATTAGATTCAGTAACACAGTTACATTTTGAAATAGATGAGTACCAAATATTATATTAGATTCAGTAACACAGTTACATTTTGAAATGGATGAGTACCAAATATTATATTAGATTCAGTAACACAGTTACATTTTGAAATAGATGAGTACCAAATATTATATTAGATTCAGTAACACAGTTACATTTTGAAATAGATGAGTACCAAATATCATATTAGATTCAGTAACACAATTACATTTTGAAACAGATGAGAACCAAATATCATATTAGATACACAGTTACATTTTGAAACAGATGAGAACCAAATATCATATTAGATACACATGCAGTTACATTTGAAACAGATGAGAACCAAATATCATATCAGATACACAGTTACATTTTGAAACAGATGAGTACTAAATATCATATTAGATACACTGTGTTACATTTTGAAACAGATGAGAACCAAATATCATATTAGATACACAATTACATTTTGAAACAGATGAGTACCAAATATCATATCAGATACACAATTACATTTTGAAACAGATGAGAACTAAATATCATATTAGATACACAGTTACATTTTGAAACAGATGAGAACCAAATATCATATTAGATACACAGTTACATTTTGAAACAGATGAGACGGAGTACCAAATACCATATCAGATAATTTAAACTGTTACTTTTTTAAACAGATGGAGTACCAAATATCATATTAGATAAACTGTTACTTTTTTAAACAAATGAGTACCAAAAACCATCAAATTGCATCAGCAGTGCTCAAAACAGCAACCTCCATGTATGGTTCTAATTCCTGTACAACTTAATAAAACCAAGTCAGGATATGTTTGAAAAATAGGTCAGATGAATGGATAGATAACTGACAAAATACAGTAACTGTTAGTGATAACACAAATTAATAAAGTTCATGAGAGTTTTCTTATAGTGTCTGTTATCAGAGGATAAAAAGGCCATTATTCATGACTTAACCCCTCTTTCCCACATACAATAAATTTTCTACAGGCAACTTTTGATATGTTTCGCTACATTTTTAATAATGAAAATCTTTAAATAAATGTATAACTATTAGCTAAGAGTTGAAAATATTGTGGCAAAAGAAGATATTGCTCATGATGAGCAATTTCTCCTTTTGTAAGATTGTTTTCAAAATTCATCTGCTGCTGATATGTCTGCATGTTGAAAGGGTTAATCCTTTCTCTCATATAGACGCTTTCTGACGCCTCTAACAGAAGCAGACGACTTTTGAAAACATTGTGACAGAAGGAGAAATTGCTCAAAACAAGTAATTTCTCCATTTGCCACAATGCTTTCAACTTTTTATCAGTATTTATACGTTCATATATATATCAATATTTTTGCAATAAGATGTTCAAAGATGTCTGCTGCAAATTTGTTTTATGTGGGAGATGGTTAAAGACTAGAATACTGGTTGCTTTTATCTCGGATATAGAGAAAGGTGACAAAGTGTTAAGGCCTTTAAATCCCACTAAAATCCTGCAAAATTGTTATATCTACATTTGAATAAATGACTTTTGGTGTGTAAGGAATTTTGACTAGATCTCATTTTATCCTAGTTGTCGGGGGCAATGGCAAGTGTAGACTGCATGAAAGTTCAGGCCAACCTTTTAGTTTTTGCTCGCTGAAAAGAGAATTATTTCCTTAATCTTGTCCCAATTGCAGACACATTTTGTTTGACATATCTATAGCACAGGTGACTTTTGAAAACATTGTTACTAAAGGAGTAATTGCTCAAAACTAGCAATTTCTCCCTTTGCAAAATCCTCTGCGAAATATTCTGGAACAGTTCCAGAATTATACTAACATTGTTCCAGAATAAATGTTCAGGAACTGCTCTAGAACAAGCCCAGATCCATTCTAGAACATTTAAAGAACATTTCTATTACGTTAAATGAGACAACTTTCAGGGACAGATGTTCTAGAACAGTTCTGTTACTGTTTTTTGACCACTTGTTCAAGAACAGTTCTATAACAAATATTCTAGAATAGATTGAGAACGGTTCCCCTTCTATTGTTCTGGAGTTGTTCTAGAACTAGTCTAGAATAATTCTAGAACAGTTCCAGAACAATTCCTCTGGAAAAAGTGTCTCACTTAACGTTCTAGAACTGTCCCATAAACATTCTAGAACTGTCCCATAAACATTCTAGAACTGTCCCACAAACATTCCAGAACAGTTCTAGACCAGAGTTCCAGAACAATTCTAGAATTTTCTAGAATAGTTCAAGAATGGTTTCAGAACAATGAAGGTTTGTTCCAGAAATGATGTGGGATGGTTCTAGAATAGTTCCAGGACACCTGCTCAGTAAACAGCTGAATCATACTTGTATCTGTTCTAGAGCTTGGGTGGGATGTACCTAGAACAATCCAAGAAATATTCAATTTAAAGTAAACTCACAGAAACTACAATCATGTTTGCATTTATTACATGTCTAAGATAGACTATGTTGTAATGGGTTATCCTAGACATTGTAGTAAATTACAAAATTAACTGGAACTGCCTAAAGCCTAAAAGTGTTCCAAAAAGTAATCATGTTACAAGAGTTATCACTCAAAAGATGATGAATTTCAATTTAAATCACTGAATAAACTTTCATTAACATAAGTTTTACCTGTCAAGTGTTTCTAAGCCAAGTTGAATACATTCTGTGCTTGTAAAGCTTCATTTTATGTTTTTTATATCTGCTTTTATCATTAGAATGAGAAGAAAAGTTATTTACAAATCACTTTGTACATAATATTTGATGACAATTCATTATAACTGAGTGTTTTGTGAAAACATTGCCTGAATTTTAACATGTCACATTATCATCCATTTTGAAAATTTAAAATCTCAACTTCCTGTTGTTGTTGTTGCAATTATTAAAAAAAAAGGTTCTAGAAGTGTTCTAGAATTGTCCTTGTTTCTCTTCAGAATGGATCAAGTTTAAGTGATTCATTCACACTGAGTTAAAAAATACAAAGTCATTATTATTTAATTAAATTGTAAAATTATTCTAAAAGTGTACTGGAATTATTTTGTAGATCATTTCTAGAACATATGCAGAACTTGATATGATGATGATGATCTTCTAGAATTTTGTTTTAGAATATTTGTAGAACATTTCAAGAACTTGATATTTCCTTGAAATGTTCTAAAAATGTTTTAGAACATTTGTAGAACTGGTAAATCACAGATTATAAAAGTTCATATTTTGGAACATTTTAGAACACTTTTAGAACCAAATATTAAAAATTGTAGAAAATTTCTGTAACTGATTTTGTCCTTGAAAAGTTCTAAAAATGTTCTAGAATATTTCAAGAACACTTTCAGAATGAAAACAAGTTCAACACATGTTCTGGATTTATTCTAGAATGATGTCTAGAACAAAAGTTCTAGAACATGCATATGTTACTGTTCTAGAACTGTTCTTGATGTTTTAGAACTGTTCCATTTTCTAGAACATAATTTCGCAGGGGATGTTTAACTCATTTCAATAGCTGTTTTGTCATTTATAGAAATATTTCATGTTTTTCCCAAAATGTCTTCGAAGTAATTTACTGCAGATTGTTGTATATGGGAAAGGATGAAAAACTTTTCTCTGATACAGATAACTGTTTACACCTCTGCAGCAGACAATTCGAAAAGCATTCATATATGGCTCATATTAAAGAGCATTTTTCCCCTTTTCCAACAATGTTTTTAACTCTTGGCTCAAATGTATCGTTCAAGTTTCACAGACATGATGTGTCTGAGATGCTTTCAAAGCAGCCGACTCTAAAATTGTCATATCAGGTATAGTCTGTGTAAATTGACCTGTTTCTTTATGAATACCTAACAAGGTCAGTTCTCTATAATTAAATATCTTTGTAAACTGACTTTGTAATGTATCCATGGTGCAACAGTTCAAGTTATAAGGAATATAACAGCTAATTCTTGCAATATAATCTGTTGCTTAACCCTTTCCCTCATATGACAATTCTGCAGCAGACGACTTCAAACATAATTTGTCAAAAAACAGAAAATCTCTATAATTGAATGGATAACCTATGACTAAAAGTGGAAAACATTGTGGCAAAAGGAGAAATTGCTCGTTTTGAACAATTTCTTCTTTTGTCACTATGTTTTCAAAAAGCCATCTGCTGCAGAGGCGTCAGAAAGCATCTATATAAGGGAAAGGGTTAACATTTTTTGATGCATCTGAAGCAGACGACTATTGAAAACATTGTTGCAAAAGAAGAAATTGATCAAAACGAGCAATTTCTCCTTTTGCTACAATGTTTTCAGTTCTATTTAATCTTTAAACTATCATTTAGATTATTCATGTTTTGAAAGTCGTTTGCTGCAGAATTGTTGTATGTGGGAAAGGGTTAAACATACAAAGAAAAATTTGAGCAAGAAGAAAAGGGATAGTTTTATATCCTGTTCGGTAACATGCCTCGGTTACCTTCGTGCAATTGAGTTGTACATTTTATTGAATCAATGATCCAGGACTTTAAAAAAATGATATTTATTACTACTTCGTCACTTTCTGACACAATGGTGCCAGAAATTTGAATAAATGCAATTAGCTTTTGAAAGAATGATTGAGATGCTAATGATCTTTCTCGCTCATTATTAATTAATTCAATGGAATATTGTTAGAGAATCTGTTGATGTATTGATTTTGTTTCTGGGGAAAGAGGTGTGTTGTTGACGTGCAGGCAGACATGACACTTGATGCCTGACCATCCCACTCCCAGTGTTCATTAGTGCAAACACTTTCACAAACCATTCTGACAAAAGGAGACATTGTTCATAATGAGCAATGTCTCCTTTTGTCACAATGTTTTCAACTCTGTTCAATAATTATATTTTCATAAATAGAGTTTTTGTATATTTCTTCCCTGGATATTTTCAAACATGTCTGCTGCATATTTGTTGTATATGAGAAAGGGAATAAAGACAAAATGTTTTGCTTGATCAAATGAACTGCTCAAACTTTGTTTCTGTGTGTTAATCATATTGTTTAAATGAGACCTTTGAACCCTTTTATTACCTGATGTGTTGTTTTAAAACTTTCCCACATATAGATGCTTTTTGACGCCTCTGCAGCAGAAGATTACCCTATTTCTCCTTTATTAGCAATGTTTTAATCTCTATTCAATAATTATACTTATCATATTAGTTTTGCCTAGATTTGTTGAAAGTCGTCTGCTGCAGATATGTTGTATTTGGGAAAGCAGGTTAAGTGTCTTCTTAACCCATTATCTCATTGGACTCTTCTTTTAATAATATTCAATGAAAAAAGCTCATTTTGAGCAATCTCTTTTTGCCAAACTGTTTTCAAAAGTCATCAGATATGAATAAATTTACCAGTGTTAGAGAATTTATTACCTTATTAACCCTTGCCGCCTTGAGGATGCATTTTGACCATCTGCAGCAGACGACTACTATTTTGAAAACATGTCATGAGGAATAAATGCTCATTTATAAATAATGAGCAATTTCTCCTTTTGCCACAAGGTTTTCAATCTCTTCAATAATTTAACTTTCCTTTACAAAATTGCCCTGATATTTTCAAAGTCATCTCTATTTTTATATATATGTAAAGGAACTGCATGTAATAGATTTGTATGAAATTTTCTGTTTGTTGTACAAGTTTGTCTTATGAATCTACTGAAATTGGTTTATTGGACAGAAAATATCAATTTGATTGTTTCATTTAAGTTTAAAACAGGACGGGTCGATTTCAAAAGTCTATTATCAGTAGCGTGTGTGGCTGCCGCGAGCCATGCTGACTGCTTGACAGCGTCGCATTGAGAGCACAAGTCTGTTTATGTCAGCCTGTGGGATGTTATTCCACTATTCAAGCAGTGCTGCCCGTAGGTCGTTGACGTTGTTAGGCGGGTTTGGACATCGACGTAGGCGTTGATCAAGATTATCCCATAAATGTTCTATTTGAGATTGAGATCCAGACTTTTTGAGGGCCAGTTGTCAATAAAATCAACATTATGGTTTTGTAAAAACTGTATGTTGTCACAAGCGACATGGGGCCTGGCATTATCTTGTTGTAGTGTCGATATGACGCCATGGGCCTGAAGCAGAGGGACAACATGAGGACGTAAGATGTTTTCCCTATATGACTGTGCATTCAGATTCCCCTCGATAACAACCAGTGGGGTGCGATACCCGTAAGCAATACCGCCCCGCCCTACACCATAACCGAATCCCCATCCCCAAACCGATCTCGCTCCAGTACGCAACAGTCGGCGTAACACTCGTTCCTACGTCGGTACACTTGTACTCGGCCATCACCTCTAGATAATGCAAATCTCGATTCATCCGTAAAGAGAATCGTCCGCCAACGCTGTCTTGTCCAATGCATATGTCCTAGTGCCCATTGCTCTCTGATTTTGCGATGGCGGCGCGTCAAAACCGACCCGACGTATTGACGATGTCCGTGCAAACCGTTATCAGCTAAACGATTCCGCACAGTCTGGGCGGAAATCGGTTGTTTTGTGTACTGGGGGTAAAGGTAGATGTAGCTGCTGTTGCGGTGAGAAATCGGCTTCGTAGGTGCTGGTTCATGATATAGCGGTCTTGGGCTCGAGTCGTGACACGCGGTCTGCCACTCCGTGGCAAGTCCCTAGCACTTCCTGTCTGCGCAAATCGCCGCTGAAGGCTCCTCACTGCCTGCACGGATGACCCAACTCATGCTGCAACCTCTGCAGTTCGAACCCCAGCCTCAAGCATGCCTATGGCTCGCTCTCGTAAATTTTCCGGAATTGAAATTCCGACTCAAAAAACTTCAGCTTAAAGACGTTTTTTATTTCTTCAGTATGTATACAACCAGAGCAATAATTCGGCGTAAACGAATATCCGATCAGTGGACAGGATATGCCCATCCCTAACGTGCACGTGAAAATCGCCTTTTGCGTTAAATAAAATGTCTTTTACCCAGGGATTAACGTGTCGATTTTGTAAAGTAGAACAGGTTTACAAATAACCACGTGTATATTTATGCGTAGATCTTTTAGGTAAACCTGAAAATGTTGTATGTACTTAACGAAAGTTTCTTTTTTGGTTCAGTATATATAGAAAAACACATTTTTACAAGGAATTAAAGCTTAGATATGAATGTCAGACTAAGTGTCTCCTGTTATAGACAGCTTTTTGAAAACATAGTGACAAAAGAAGAAATTGCTCAAAACGAGCAATTTCTCCTTTTTCCACAATGTTTTCCACTTTTAGTCATAGCTGGTTATCATAGGAGTTTTTCTATTTTTTTGACAAAATATGTTCAAAGTCTTCTGCTGCAGAATTGTCGTATGAGGGAAAGGGTTATGCAAAGCTTTCCTGGTCTAGGCTTGCAGGTGATTTTGAAAGGATTAGATTATCCTCGGCCTTTTAACCGATATGTTGACTTTTTTTAAATTGAAAATGTCTGTGGAATGGAAAATAAAATAAGTCTTCTATCCATTTCCCACCTGTAGACACATTCTGAAGCATTGAAAGAAGACTTTTGAAAACATTGTGGCAAAAGGAGAAATTGCTCATCTTCTTTTGTCACAATGTTTTCAACTCTTATCCATAATTACAATTTATAGTTTATGTGTATATCTTTCACAGATGTTTTCACTGTCATACTCTGCTGCAATTTTTGTAAGTTGGATGCGATTTTGGGGAAAATCCTCAAACTATTTCCTCAAAATTAGCAAAGTTGTCTCAGCCCATCATGAATCCAAATGTTGATATTCTACTCTATAAGAAAAAATTACGCTTTTAATTAATTGCCATGGGAATAATAAGTCGGTGAATTTAAAACATTTTGATATTTTCAGATTATAGTCTGCCCGAAAACATCTGCTGAAAAAGTTAAAGCTTATGGAAAATTGGAGCTATTTTTAGTACAAATAGTTCAAAGCATGTGAGGATTAGAGAAATTAACTGTTTTAGCAAATCCTCCTTTTTCACACAATGTTTTCAAATGTCATGTACTTTCTAAAGCATCAGATGTTGTCAATATCAGGGAAAGGGTTAAAATCTCATAATCTGGAGCTTAGCAGAAACAAATTTGGATTGTTATTGCCTTTTTAAGTAACAAGTTTTTCCCAAGGCACATCGATAATGTTTGATTCCTAAATAACGCATTTGATCAGCGTCTGCCGTAAGAAATTGAAAGCTAATTACAGAGAAATAATCCCCCTTAAGGTCTTTCTGCATAAGTACTGATATATCTAGATCTAAATAGAATGGGTGAAAAATCAATGATGGAAAACATACAGCACCTCTAGGACTCTATACCGATACTGCTCATGATTTGAACCTCTCCACCAATCACCATTACTGTCTTACAGAAATTAACCAATCAAATGACATGTTACATAAAAGTCGTCTGCTACTGTATTTGGTAGTGTAGATGTTTAATACGGGAGAGTTGTAACGTGTACTGTGACAGATGTGATTGTTTGTCTGTCGACTGCTTTTCACCTGTGACTTAACATTTAACTCATTTTCTTGTATCATTTTCATTCTGTGTCTGTTAATTGTTTATTTCTTTTCATCTGCATGTTTTAATGTGAATATTGATATTTGTGTCTTAGACATTTTGCTCAAAATTTGGATGTGCAGATCAGTTAATAGTCTTTGGATTTTATTATCATACGGATAAGAAACAGGTAATATATTTTCATTTTACTATTTCCCACAAACACCAAATTTGCAGAAGACATCTTTGGGCGAAACTATGGAAAATCTCTCAGAATGAATGTAGTTGATAACATTTTGGCAAAATGAGAAATTGCTTGTCAGGCAAGAGCAATTTTTCCTTTTGTCACAATGATTTCAAGTTGTCTGCTGCAGACGTATCAAAATGTGTTTGCATGTTGATATCATGTCTTATAAATATGCGATTTGTCTCCATGTGGATTGTTATGTTCAATTTTACTTGAGTGTTTTCTTAAAGGCCCCCCCATTTAACCCTTTCCCTCATATAGACGCTTTCTGATGCCTCTGCAGCAGACGACTTTTTAAAAACATAGTGACAAAAGAAGAAATTGCTCAAAACGAGCAATTTCTCCTTTTGCCTCAATGTTTTCAACCTTTAGTCATAGGTTATCCATTCAATCATAGAGGTTTTCTATTTGTTGACAAAATATGTTCAAAGCTGTCTGCTGGAGATTTGTTGTATGAGGGAAACGGTTAACCCATCAATAAATAAAAATGAGCAAACAATCACTTGCAACAATGTAATCCTAAGCCTGCTGCATAAAGACACATTTTGACACCTTTGCAGCAGACAACTTGAAAACATTGTGACAAAAGGAGACCATTCAGCTCATAATGAGTAATTACTCCTTTTGTACAATATTTACAACTCTATTTAATTGATATATTTTCATTTACAGAGATATTTTCATCATCTGTTGCAGATTTGTTGTATGTGGGAAAGGGTTAATTAAACTCGGTACTACATTCATCTGTTTGAAATTATTTATTGACTGATTGAATGAATGAATGAGTTTAAATGACTTTGAAAACATCTCTGCATACATATGGAGAATGTCAATCTCTAGGGTTAAAGGTTAAAACCATTAAAGAGACTCAGCTGTCTCCATTTCAATGTTGTTGAAACAATTAAAAATAAAAATAATTGAAACTGATATAGTTGAACTGAAATATTAACCCTTTCCCCCAACAAATAGACGCTTTTTGATGCCTCTGCAGCAGACAACTTTTGAAAACATTTTGACAAAATTAGAAATTGCTCTTAATGAGCAATATCTCCTTTTGTCACAATGTTTTCAACATTTCTTTATAATTAAACACTTATTTTCGGAGATTTTTCATGTTTTTACCAAATATGTTTTCAGAGTCGTCAGTACTGCAGATTTGTTTTATATGGAAAAGGGTTAATGTATAGGTAAACGCCTCTGTATTCAATGCCTTAAGGATACAATATGAATGAATGCACATTAAAGTCCTGACATTTACATACTTATTATGACATACTGCAGATTTGAAATATACAAGTCATAATTAATTGAAAAGCTCATACATTGCTTTATTATTCTAGCCTAGTGAACTGTTTACATGTTGTGATATTATTAGTCATCTGGTAACCCTTTCTTACTTATATAACGCAAATGCATGAAAGGCAGACAACTTTGATAAATCTGGCGAAAGGAAACATATTGCTCATAATAACCAATTTCTACTTTTGCCATTTTTGCCTCAATGTTTTCAATTATATTTAATATTATTAATCCTTTCCCTCATACGACAATTCTGCAGCAGACGACTTTGAACATATTTTGTCAAAACATAGAAAATCTCCATAATTGACTGGATATCCTATGACTAAAAGTGGAAAACATTGTGGCAAAAGGAAAAATTGCACGTTTTGTGCAATTTCTTCTTTTGTCATTATGTTTTCAAAAAGCTGTCTGCTGCAGAGGCGTCCGAAAGCGTTTATATGAGGGAAAGGGTTAACTGTTCTTTTATGTATACAGTTTATGGATAGATTTATTAAGGAAAGGGATTAACCCTTTCCCTCATATAGACGCTTTCTGACGCCTCTGCAGCAGACGGCTTTTTGAAAACATAGTAACAAGAGAAGAAATTGCACAAAACGTTGCAAAACGTGCAATTTCTCCTTTTGTCACAATGTTTTCCACTTTTAGTCATAGGTTGTATCCATTCAATTATGGAGATCTTCCATAGTTTGACAATGTTTGTTCAAAGTCGTCTGCTGCAGATTTGCTCTATGTGGGAAAGGGTTAAAAACAGAATATATATCATGGAAAATATTGACAAATGAAGTCCCCAATTTTGAAATATTGCATAACCTTTTTTTAAGAAATTAAGAAATTTCAACATGTTTGCCTATATAATTTCATTCCTTTCCCACATACAACAGATCTGCAGCAGACAACTTTGTAAACATGTTGGCAAAAACATGAAAAGTCTCCATAAATAAGGGTTTTATTATTGAATACAGTTGAAAACTTTGTGGCAAAAGGAGAAATTGCTCATTATGAGCTGAGTTTCTCCTTTTGCCACAATGTTTTCAAAAGTCATCTGCTGCAGATTTGATGTAAAAGCGAATTTTGGAGTTAAAACATCTACAGACTGGCATGGACAATATAGATCAAATAGTCCAAATTCTGAAATATAGGCATTAACTTTTTTGAGAAATGGAGAAATTGCCTATTATGAACAATTTGAGCCTTTCTCACTGTTGCTTCATCTCCAGTCCAAAACTACAAAATTCATCTCCATCATTTCTTTTCCTCCCCTACGACCACACAAATGGGGAGACAAGCGCTTTTTCAAAAAAGCAATCTCTAGTTTCTATTAACAACATCTCCCCCTTAACCACTTTGCCAAATTCAACCAAAGAACACAGGTAGTAATGTCTTTCTCTTTTGACTCCTAGGCTTGTAGGTAAATAGCATATTGTGATGACTGACTCGCTTGTGTCAGGATAAGTGGACAAGTAGTACTGGTAACTTAACCAGGAAACGCTGTGATATAACTGAACAATTGTTGAAACCAGTGTTAAACCATACAAACAAACAATCCTTGGTTACTGTAAGTTCTGTTTCCAAATTGTTTGGAGAATTGAATGCGAATTAGATAGATCTCTGGTTGCGGTGGAATCAGTAAAGGGGTTAAAAGGACAAAACTTTAAAATACTTCTCCTCTGAAACTTCTTCTTTTATTTTAAGTTGATAAGGCAGAAATGTAACTCAAGTCATAATACTCAGGTGAGCAAATACAGAGTCACTTGAACCGAACCTCTTGGTTTGAAAAGGATTGATTAAATGAATATCTATTAATTAAAATAATGACAGTAAATAATATTTGTTGAAAAAACTTCATATCCAACAACTTGGACTAGCCCGGCCGGGTAGCTCAATTGGTAGCGTATCTGACTCGTGATCTGGAGGTCACGGGTTCGATACCCGGTTGCGGCGACATTCTTTCAGGCGATGTTTTCCATTGCCTCTCACCTCTTGATCTATGTGAGAAAGTAGTCAGTGGCTTCGAAAGAATGTTGTGTAAGTACTGGTGTGGGAAAGCCAGGAAAACATGGGTAGGTGCACTGACCGCCGTGATATGACCAAAGCTGTTGAAAGCGGCGTTAAACTCCAAATAAACAAACAAACAAAACAACTTGGACTATGTCTGCGGTTAATCATGAAATATTAGAAGTCTTTTCAATACAAGTAAATTTAATTTTCGGAAATGGATACATTAACGTTATCTTACATGTCTTGAAGTATGATACTTTAATATGATATCGAGAGACTGTCAGTAGGTTGGATGGTAAAGTTATATCTAAAACACTTTCTGTCCTTTTTGCTGTGGTCAAACAAATGTTTGATTTTGTGTACCTTTTAAAACATTTTTAAACATAAAAAATAACTTTTGTTGTTTATCATAATTATGTCAGTTTGTGAAACAAAAACATCAATTGAAGCATTTATGATATTTTTAGACCCTTCCAAAAAATTAACAAATTATGAATTATTAAAGTTTGTTAACCCTTTCCCTCATATAGACGCTTTCTGACGCCTCTGCAGCAGATGGCTTTTTGAAAACATAGTAACAAAAGAAGAAATTGCACAAAACGTGCAATTTCTCCTTTTGTCACAATGTTTTCCACTTTTTGTCATAGGTTATCCATTTAATTATGGAAATTTTCTATTTTTTGACAAAATACGTTTAAAGTCGTCTGCTGCAGAATTGTCGTATGAGGGAAAGGGTTAAGTATAAATAGCTTTAACCCTCTCCAACATACAGCACATATGCAGGAGACAACTTTGAAATTATCAAAGCAAACATACGGATATTCTCAATAGTTGAAAGGTTAATTATTGAATAGATTTAAAAAACATTGTGTCATGATGAGCAATTTCTCCTTTAGTGCCACTGTAAATGTTTTCCAAAGTCATCTGCTTCAGATCTGAATGCGTCTGCATATTGGAAAGGGTTAATGTTCATAATGGGCGCTCCCCTAACCACAGTGCATGATCAATGCAGATGGTCCTTTATGGAGAAAAAGGTACACTACATTATCATGGTTGAGTAGGATGTGTGTTAAGATGAAATGACAAGATGGCTGTATATTTTGATGTGCTATGATAATATTTAACCCTTTCCCACATATAGACACTTTATGACGCCTCTGCAGCAGACTATGACAAAAGCAAAAATTGCTCAAAACAAGCAATTTCTCCTTTTGCCAAAATGTTGTCAACCTTTTTCAGTAATGATACTCTCTAGACCATTTACAGAGATTTTCCATAATTTTATCTTGATGTTTTCAAAGTCGTCTGCTGTAGATTTGTTGTATGTGGGAGAGGGATAGCTAGACAAACTACAGTCATAACTGATTTAACATTGCTGTGTGGGGTGTATGGTATCAAACAGTGATAATTTAAACCTTTCCCAATAACAAATCTGCAATAGAGAATTTTGATATGAGTCGGAGATGCTGTTGAAAGCAAAGTAAAATACCATTCAAACAAACATTGTCAATAATCAGATCCAGATTCAAGCCTTTTATTTCCTTCTACTTTAACCAGTGGCAACATGTAATTTGAAATCCAGAATTAGTGTCATTTATCCATTTCCCACATACAAAAAAATTATCTTCAGCCAATGACTGAAAATGTCCGCTTATTAAAAGGTATGGATAACCTTTATAAATGGAAGTTATATCGTTGAATAGAGTTGAAAACATTGTGGCAAAAGTTGTCTGCTATAAGATGCATCTAAATGCGTCAACAGATGGGAAAGGGTTAATCAACCTTTAACTCGCCCAATTAACAATGTAAATAGCAAATGTCTTGATCAATTAATTGTGAGTTAAGGTTTCCCCACACTATTTGATTCCATTTGAATGTTAATTTTGTAGCAAACCTCTATCGAAAAAATAGAAAATGAGCACAAATCTTATGTTCCATAATAATTTTAAATCTATATCAAAATTACTCTTTCAATTTCCCTTTTATTATTTGTATGCCCTAGAATTATTTTAGTCCAAACATATTGGAAAATGTTGTATCAGGTAATGGGACCTTAATCCCCCTTTCTCATATCCAACAAATCTTCAGCAGACAAATTTGAAAACGTCTAGGCAAAAGCACACAAAATATTCCCTATAACTGAAAGAACAATAATTGAATCGAGTTGAAAACATGGTGACAAAAGAAGAAATTGCTCGTTTTCTAAAAGCCGTCTGCATCAGAAAGCGTCTATATGAGGGAAATGGTTAACTTTCTTAGATTAACCAATTTCTTCCATATATACAACAAATCTGCAGCAGACGATTTTGAAAACATTTAGTGAAAAATATGGACACTGAGAACAATTATTGAATAAAGTTTAAAACATTGTGGCTAAAGGAGAAATTGTTCATCATGAGCAATTTCTTTTTTGTCACAATGTTTTCAAAAGTGGTCTGCTGCTGTGGCGTCCGAAAGCGTCTGTATGTGGGAAAGGGTTAATTAAGGTTACAAATATATTATGATCTTAATATTAATTAAGTTTTTTATTTGCATAACATTTTACATGTTGTTGCAATAACTTTATACATAATTAATAAAAGCCAATTACTTAGATATCAAAATGAAATTACATTTCTCTGTCCTCTGCTGTCCTTTGTTTGTGCAGGTCACTTTGAGTACAATTTGTAGGTCGACACGGAAAAGGGTCACTGTTTGTTTGTGCAGTTAATGTCTATTTGGTGTTTTTTTGAAACATAATCTTTTTATGTATACGTGATCACCTTCAGGCCTTTACACCTTTCCCACATGTAGACACTTTCAGATGCCTCTGCAGCAGACAACTTTTGAAAACATTGTGGCAAAGGTAAAATAGCTCATGATGAGCAATTTCACCATTTGCTACAATGTCTTCAACTCTTTTCAGTAATTATACCTACATTTAAAGAGCTTTTCCGTGTTTTTGCCAATATGTTTTCAAAGTCGTCTGCTGCAGCTGTGTTGTATGTGGGAAAGGGTTAACCCTTTCAAACTTACAACAAATATGCAGGAAACCACTTTGAAAACATCTAGTCCAAAATACTGAAATTCTTATTATTAATAAACAAAGAAATAATTATTGAAAACGTTCAAAACAATTTGTTGCATGAGGAATATATTGCAGATGCATCAATTTAATGGTTCTACATGTGGCCGAGGAGAACTATTTTACTCCAAGATGTGCCAAACTCACAGTTTGGTTACTTAGGCAAGAAGTAGGAAGTTATATTAAACAATGCAGCAGCAGTTACAAGTTATTTCTTTAGAATGTGACTGCGCAATGAGTTTTCTGCTAGTACATAATTGTATACACATTGTTTCTAACTATTCATATTCGTGAAAATTTACAAAAATGAGCCTTGTACAGAAATACAAATTTTTGCTAGAAACTAAGTAAATTACTTCCAACTTGTAGACGCATTCTGATGCATCTGCAGCAGACGACTTTTGCAATTTTTTTCAGTTATTATAGAGATTTTCCATATTTTTGTGTAGACATTTTCAAAGTTGTCTGCTGCAGATTTCTTGTATGTTGGAAAGTGTTCTCCAACACACACCAGTAAGTTCATACAGAAATTCTAAGAATGATTAAATTGTGCAAAAATGAGAGAATTGGCTCAGGGGATCACTTCGCTTTCCTTTCGTCTGTCTGTCCTTGTGTCAGCTCTTGTGTTCATTTGACATTTTTAAAATAGAGAATTGTAAAAAAAAGGAAGAATGATTCAGATATTTTTAAGTTGTTTTTCCTTGTGTAAATTGGGACACGTGTCAAATTTTCAAACTATGGAAAGGGTTTAACTAGTTAGGGATAGAATTACTGGACTTGAAAGTAAATATTTTTAGTCAGAATGAAACTGAGTAAAATGGGTTCAAGTCCTATTATTTTCTTTTTACTATTTGTCAGACCCTTTTTTGCAAGAGAATGTAAATAAAGGTGTTTTGATATAATCTTAAACGTTTCCCTAGCTGATATAAATGACATGTTTTGTGTGTACAACAGGCTTAATCCTTTCCCAAAACTATATACTTTCTGACTACTCGGTTATTGATGGCTTTTGAAAACATTGTGACAAACGGAGAAATGGCTCACGAGGGAAAGTTTTAAATGTTTTGTTTTCAAGATCAGATACAACTTAGTTTTTGTAAAATGTATCATATGACTAAACTGAAATGTTATACTAAAATCGTTTTAAAATCCAGGTATGACTGTATTCACATATGATTCATTATGCAGGTAAACATCTGTACTATTTACCTGATACAGACAATACTTTACCACCCGGATTCAGACAGCTTTTGAAACATTGAGAAAAAAGGAGAAATTGCTCATCACAAGCAATTTCACCTTTTCCCACAATGATTTCAACTCTATATTATCAGATAAAGTAATAAGTTTGGGTATACCTTTTGATGATAAAGTATAAGGTTATTAATGACTTAGGCAAATAAAAGGCTATGAGCTAAACCCTTTCCCACATACAGCAAAACTGCGCAAATGGCTTTGTAATCATCTGGATTAAAAAAAATACTGACATCTTGACCAATTGCACATTTCTCCTTTTGCCACAATATTATAAGTTATTTGCTGCAGATGTGTCAAAATGTGTCTGTAAATAGGAAAAGTGAAAGGGTTAAGTTACGTGGGATGAACTAAGGGACTCTAGAAAAGATCAACACACTTGGACTGGGTTTGAGCGGGACATTGGCCATTTGTCTTTTCAAACTATGTAGTGTTTCTTGCAAATGAAAAGTATAATTATACCCCCAAAAAACAAAGTTTTGGGGGGGGGTATATAGGAGTCACTGTGTCGGGCTGTCGGTCGGTCGGTTGGAAGCCATATTTTGTCCGGCCTATTTCATACAAACCACTTGGAGGAATTCAATAAAATTTTACATGAAGCTTCTATACCAAGAGGAGATGTGCATATCCTAAAGGGGTTACAATTGCATCTTAATGTACAGAGTTATGGCCCTTTTACTTATTAATTATGGCCATTTTACTTATTAAGTAAGCCATATTTTGTCCGGCCTATTTCTTACAAACCACTCGGTTGAATTCAATAAAATTTTACATGAAGCTACTATACCAAGAGGAGATGTGCATATCCTAAAGGGGTTACAATGGCATGTTATTTTACAGAGTTATGGCCCTTTTACTTATTAAGTAAGCCATATTTTGTCCGACCTATTTCTTACAAACCACTGGGTGGAATTCAATAAAATATTACATGAAGCTTCTATACCAAGAGGAGATGTGCATACCCTACAGGTCTTACAATTGCATGTAGTTTTACAGAGTTATGGCCCTTTTGTTGGTCGGTCGGAAGCCATATTTTGAATCAAGGTGCTGTTTTGGGGGTATTTATCTTCAATGATAGTTCTAGTTTAATATAATTTTAGCAATTTCTCCTTTTCCCATAACATTTCCAAAAGCTGCCTCAGTAGTGTTGTGGTAGAGCGACTGGTTTGATCCCTGGCCGGGTCTTACTAAGACTTTCAAAAATGGTAGTGATGGCTTTTCGTCCTTGGCGCTCAGGATTTTTGGGTTAGCATTACCACTGACTCGCTGCTGTCAGAATAAATGGACTAGTAGTACTGGTAACTTACCCAAGAAACACAGTAATATAACTGAGAAATTGTTGAAACTTGCACAAAACACCATACAAATATTTTATTTAAAAATAACAAGCTGTCATGCTGACCAAGCATCAGATGTTGTCTGAATCAGATACAGGTTCACTTGCAAAACTACCATAAATGTATTGTATATATAGATCTACTAGGGGATAGCATATTTACCAGGCCAGAATTGGCTGAAGTAATTCAATGTAAATCTAGCCGGTCAATAATCAACTTATACATCATCCTGATCTACGCATATTTGTATTTGCCCATGATCCGTTTAAGTCCTCTATAGAAGGGCCAAGGAGAATGAATCAATGCATATTTTTCACTCACTATATTTCTCTTGTTTGTCTTATTAACCCTTTACCTCATATAGACGCTTTCTGACGCCTCTGCAGCAGACGGCTTTTTGAAAACATAGTGACAAAAGAAGAAATTGAACAAAACGTGCAATTTCTCCTTTTGCCACAATGTTTTCCACTTTTTGTCATAGGTTATCCATTCAATTAAGGAGATTTTCTATTTTTTGACAAAATACGTTCAAAGTCATCTGCTGCAGAATTGTCTTATGAGGGAAAGGGTTAATGGTTAAGTATATATATTTAACCATTTCCCTGGTACATGTGACCTTGGATGCCTCTGCAGCAGTTGACTTTTGGAATTAAACTGGTCGAAAATTAAGGAGAAGGCGGGAAATTAAAACTAAACAATTTCTCCTTTCCCAACAAAGTTTTTGAATCTATGTCAAAATACAATTCCCAATAATACAGAATGACACTGTTTTATCCATAGATATTTTTAAACCAGTTGACAAAAATCATATAAGATAAACAGTTAACAAGAGTTGCTGCAAGATGCAGCAATTGGATGTTAGCGCGGAAATCAGCATTTTATGGCTTAAGAAATACTGTTTGATTCGAAAAACACAAAACCCACTTTTAAATATATGATATAAATATATGATAACAATAGTTTTTAGCTCTACTGGCCAAAGGCCAGAAGGGCTTATGTCGTGGCGATTTGTCCGTCGTCCATCCGTCCGTCCGTAAACAATTTCTTGTTAACACGATACAGTCTTCACTTTTGATTGTATCTCAACTAAACTTATACAGTAGTTAGATATCCATGAGAGCTCGGTTCCTTTCGAAAACCAGCCAGATCCGCCCATGCATGACTGGATTATGGCCCTTGAAAAGGTCAAAATTGCTATAAAAGAGCTTGTTAACACGATACAGTCTACACTTTTGATTGTATCTCAACCAAACTTATACAGTAATTAGATATTCATGAGAGCTCGGTTCCTTTCGAAAACCAGCCAGATCCACCCATGCAAGACTGGATTATGGCCCTTGAAATTGTCCAAATTGCTATAATTGAGCATGTGAACACAATAGAGGCTCCATTTATCTGATCTTCACCAAACTTAGATAGTAGTTAAATATTGATGAGAGCTTGGTTCCTTTTGAAAATCAGCAAGATCCGCCCATGCAAGACTGGATTATGGTCCATGAAATTGTAAAAATTGCTATAATACAGCTTGTGAACACAAAAGAGCCTCCATTTACTATCCGATCTTCACCATACATACATGCTCAGAAAATGACCAAAGAACCATACCAGTAGAGCATAGGCCCTCATGGGCCTCTTGTTTAGTTAAATTCGTAAAACGAAAACAAAAATACCTTTTTCCAAGGTGTTGACCTCGATCTCCCAAAATTATTGTAAACATTTCTCTGCGCATGCGCATCCTTTTTTTCCCCTTAAAATATTCTTAAAATCGCAAAATTTAGCACAATAACTTCGCATATATGAAAATATTCCCATTTTCCTGTTATTAAAAAACCATGCTTTTAATTCACATTTTTGGCCTAATTGTTCTAGCAATTCCGGTCTATTAGATTGGCGGTGTCCGTCTGTCCGTCAACATTTTCTCAGCACTGGAAAGGTTTACAAACTTGAAACTTTGCCTGAAGGTAACCTTAGTAACAAGTTCTATTGATTTCTATGATTACTTTGACCTTGACCTTGGTTTGTTGATTTTCAAGGTCAAATTGCCGACAATCCGGCCTTACTGTCTTCAGCGGTTTATTGTAATTATAAAAAAACTACTCGTATATAAATAGACTGTTTCACTAATCTTAATCTTCTATTTCAAACTCGACAAGAACCAGTCTAGTGACGGACTGCTACGGAAATATCCAAGAGCTAATGGTAAAATATGGCGTATGCGCGATCAAGACGATTAACACGGCGCATGCGCAAGCCCATTGCACCAGTGATAGTTCTAAACACAACTAATATATGCACTGGTGCTGATGCACCCGCGCAATAATAAAAGTAAATACCCATAGCATAGTCACCATGAAACAGAAGACATTTTGTTCTCTCAGTAGCAGACAGTTATTACATTGGACAAAAATAGAAATTGATAGCTTTGAGCAATTTCTCATTTTCTCACAATGTTTAACTCTGTATCACTACATAAATATAAATTTCCCAGGATCCTGTTTCATATTGTTTCCTTTTTATTTGCACTCATCCAAAGCAGAACATTGAAACATTAAGTCAAACATGTGGAAAATCTCTATAAATTTTTTATGAATAATTGCTCCCTTTGCCACAATTTTTCAAAAGTCGTCTGCTGCAGTCAGAAAGCGTCTATGTGGGAAAGGTTTAATCCAGAATAGATTGAGTTTATTTTTGGATCAATATCACAGTACAAGACAGTTATTCGGACATTGGGGAGCGTTGTTCATCAATTTTTTGCGGCCTCGCTGCCAATTTGTGGATGGCAATATTTACTACATGTACTTGTATGGGAATTCGCTAGACAGTGTCCTGATATTCCTTAAGAAGTAAGGCATATTTTGAATGAGCAAGGATTCCGAATTATTGTGTCATTTACTAAAATCCCTTTCCTAAGTTCTAAATCTTTCCCTGATACAAAATGACAAGCCCATACCATTTATAGACATTCAGAGTATTAAGCTTTTCACCCATAAATAAATCTGCAGCAGAAGACTTTAAAAATGTCTATGCACAAATATGGAAAATCTCTAAATTATAGTATGATAATTTAAAAGAATTCAAAACATTTTTGCAAAAGGAGAAATTGCTCATGAAGAGCAATTTCTCCTTTTGCAACAATGTTTCCAGATACATCTGCAAGTAGGAAAATGTTAAAAACATTGAATTTGAAGAGAAAAGGCATAAGAAATGGTCCATGTTAGTGAATGGGTGAAGCAAAAACCACAATTATAAACATATTACATCACTTAATTGCATGCAGCCATAATCATGAAATAATGTTATATGTCGGCCATGCCCAAAATGTTTTCAAAGGAAGTGAGATTGACATTATAATTAGCAATTATTGTGTATTGGGCTTGATTGACAGGTGTATTTAAACTGACAATTATGAATTGGGCTGCCAATTGTTTTTGTAAAGTTACATAATTATTATTAACCCCATTAATTGCCTCATCGTTCATTAACCCTCTCCCACTTGCAACAAATCTGCAGCAGACGATTTTGGAAACATTTGGGCAAAAACATGGAAAGGAGAAATTGCTCATTCTCCTTTTGTCACAATGTTTTCAATAGTCGTCTGCTGCAAAGGCTTCAGAATGCATCTGTATGAGGGTAAAGGTTACAGAGCCACATCAGGCGAAAAGGGATCTTATATGTTGCATTCCTGTTTTGGCATAATTGCTAATATCCCTTTCCAAAATGCAACAAATTTGCAGCAGACAACTTCAAAAACACCTTGGCAAATATATGGAATGTGTTTATAAATGAAAGTAATGGTAATGAATAGCGTTGAAAACAGTGTAGCTGAAGGAGTAATGTTTATTATGAATAACAAATTTGATAAAGGCAGGGGCGAAAGAGACAATTTGATGAACCCCCCCCCTCCCATAAAAATATTCTTGGTTGGAAAGAAGAGAAATTGCTCATATGAATCGGTGAATGATTGGATGAGACTTTCCCAATTGCTTATGAAGATCGCCATTTATAACTGACAGAATAAATAATTTTGACATTTCTACCTCGATGAAGAAATGAATGAATGTATATTGTTTTATGGCGCATCGACAGCTAAGGTCATTTAGCGCGCAATTAAAGATGAAGAAATGTAAATAATATATGACAAACTGACTCTGAATTTCTTGATTTCATTGGAAGAAAATGATGAACAATTTATTTTTTCAAATGGATGGAAAGGAAACACTGTTTTAAAACTCATTCAACAGTATTTCAATTAATTGATAGAACCAATTTATTCACACACCCAATTTTGTCCTAAATCTCAAGCTCTGATGTTTACTAAGCAATCAAATTGCCCAATATTTCCTTCGTTATCCTCATTGATATAAGCGGAAACAAGTTGCAAGAAATGCAACCAATCCTTTTGATATTTCTTAGAAAAGGTTGATGTTTAGGGGTTTTAAACACCATTTTCAACAATATTTCAGTCTTAATTATCACGGCAGACTGATAGCACATTGGTGAAAGTTACCGGCGCTCGGCTGAGAGAAAAGGGGAAAATGTCCAATAATTATAAACCACATTATTCACATCTTTCAAAATCATGCATTGTGGGAAATGGAGAAATTCTTCAAATTCTTCAAAAGTGTTAGGTCTGAATATTGTTAATAAATAAAAGTTGGCAATTAGTGTTTTGAGATTATCACCAATATTTATGACAATAAATTGGGCTTCTCCATTAAATATAAATGGATTTCAAGTCTCATAGTTATTAACACTTTCCATACATTCGGAAGATTTGCAGCAAATACTATTTATCAAAATTATTCATTAGACATTTTAACCCTTTCCCACATATAGACACTTTCTGATGCCTCTGCAGCAGAAGACTTTTCTAAACATTGTGGCAAAAGAATAACTTGCATAATAAGCAATTTCTCCTTTTGCCACAATGTTTTCAACTCTATTTATAATACTGCATGGTAATTCTTTCATTTTTATAAAAAAAAAATATATGTTTGCCTTAATGTTTTTAAAGTCGTCTGCTGATTTGCTGTAAAAGGGAAAGGGTTTAAAATGAAAATGATTTGAAGAAATGAAAAAAATGTAAAATCTGTTTATCTTTTCTATTATACAAGAAATCAGCTGAAGGCACAATCAGCTGAAGGCACATTTGAAAATATCTAGGCAAAAGTGTGGAAAATCTCTGTAACTGAACTATTCTTATAAAACAAAGTTGACAAAACATTGTGGCAATGATTGCTAAGTCGACTTGTCAATGAAAGGAAAGACACAGAATGGCCCGGCTTGTAACTGAACTCATAAATTTCTAATCAGCTCTTGTCATTACCGATTGGACTATGAGGGCTTGACCAATAATTCCAGTAGGTATAAGATCAATTAATTTTCTTGTCTGAAGATCATGAATGAACAAGTATATGCTTGAAACTCATAATGGGATGCCATCACATGGTAAACAAACCAGTTGACAGTTTATTAGCCTGACCCTTGATTTAAGAGAAAGCCAGACCAATTTAGAACTGAAAGGTAGCAGTCGACAGCTTAAATAATTTTGATAGCAAAGAAAGGTAATAATCTTGACAACCAAGTCACTACTTGGCCTTATAATGTCCTTTATGGCTTGTTTGCTTGCACTATTTTAATCTTTCTATTAACCCTTTCACACATATAGAAGCTTTCTGACGCCGCTGCAGAAGACGACTATTGACAATATTGTGACAAAAGGATAAATTTCTCATAACGAGTAATTTCTCCTTTTTTCCACAAAGTTTTCAACTCTTATTTAATTTCATTTCAAAGTTTACAAAGTCGTCTGCTGCAGGTTTGTGGTATCTGGAAGAGGTTTGACCCTTTCCCACTTGCAGATGCATTTTGACGCATCTGTAGCAGACAACCTTTGAAAACAATGTGGCTATATGAGCAGTTTCTCCATTTGCCACAAAGTTTTTAAGCCTAGCTGTTTTCAAAGTCGTCTGCTGCAGATTTCCTGTATGTGGGAAAGGGTTAAACAAACAGTTGTTGCTTCCTCTGAAGCAGGCAGCTTACACAATATATTGAGAAAAGGAGAAATTGCTGAAAATCTCAATAAAGAAATGATTCTCTGTTATACAGAGGTTCCAAAATATCTCTGTTTTTACTCAAATATATAAGTTCATGGAACTTGATCTTCTCAGTGAGACTGTACTTTTGAGCATATGAAACAATCTCCAGGGCTTTGTATCAAGTAGTATCAACAAAATGAATATGTCATACTTCTTCATAGTGATGAATTTGGTAGAATTTACCATGATTGGTCATAGTATAAAGGTCAATTGTGGTCATCCATTATTATGCCTATATAAATGTTATGAAATTTGATAAAGTACAAACAGAAATATTACAATGCCGCTGTGTTATGGTGGAAAATTTGCATTATCATGGTAGGCTTAAGGCAGTTTGTACAAAATCACTGATTCACATAATTATTTTGTCCGACTTGGGACAATATACATGTAATATATTATACATTTATGTATGTCTTTGAATTTAGTTCTTGAATTGCTGCAAAAATGCTTATATAATTCCATTTTTAGCTCACCTGTGCACGAAGTGCTCAGGGTGAGTTATTGTGATCGCCCTATGTCCGGCGTCCGTCGTCCGTCAACATTTTCTCCTCTGTAACCGGTGGGTCAACTGGGATGAAACTTCACAGAAAGCATCCTCGCAATGTCCTCACCAGAATTCCTTAAAATTTTTGGGATCCATGCAGAATTCTGGTTTCCATGGCAACGAAATGAAAAAAACTTCAAAATTCTTAAAAATCTTCTCCTCCCAAAGTGTCAGGCCGATTTTCAAATTATTTAGTAGAAATGATCCTTGGGTGACCCTCTATCAGATTCCTTGAAGCCATGTTGATTGGTCGAAAAACATGGCCCCCAGGGTGGGGGGGGGGGGGGGGGGTGCTATTTTGCCAATATGGCTATAGTGCAAACTTAAAAAATCTTCTCCTCCAAAAGTGTCAGGCCGATTTTCAAATAATTTTGTAGAAATGTTCCTTGGGTGACCCTCTATCAGATTCCTTCAAGCCATGTTGATTGGTCGAAAAACATGGCTGCCAGGGGACGGGGCTATTTTGCCTTTTATGGTTATAGTGAAAACTTAAAAAATCTTCAATATCTTCTCCTCAGTAACCAGTGGGTTAATTGGGATGAAACTTCACAGAAAGCATCCTCTCAATGACCTCACCAGAATTCCTTCAAATTATTGGGATCCATGCAGAATTCTGGTTTCCATGGCAACGAAACGAAAAAAACTTCAAAATTCTTCTCCTCCCAAATTGGTTGGCAGATTTTGAACTTATTTTGTAGAAATGTTCCTTGGGTGACTCTCTATCAGATTCCTTGAAGCCATGTTGATTGGTCAAAAAACATGGCCGCCAGGGGGGGGGGGGCGGGGCTTTTTTGCGTTATATGGCTATAGTGAAAACTTAAAAAATCTTCTCCTCCAAAAGTGTCGGGCCGATTTTCAAATAATTTTGTAGAAATGTTCCTTGGATGACCCTCTATCAGATTCCTCTAAGCCATGTTGATTGGTCGGGGCTTATATAGCTAAAGTGAAAAAAAAAATCAGGTGAGCGATTCCAGGGCCATCATGGCCCTCTTGTTTGATAATGTGAAAAAAGGTGAAATGTCTCTTCGTGGGCAATATTTCCATTTCTCACATTTTTTTTCTATATTTGGTACAATATTTTTTTCTTATAATTGATTACTTTTTCATTTTCCAAAAATGTTATGCTTACTTTAAAAATGAAAAATAAAAACTTACATTTTTCCCAATTTCCCATCATAATTCAGATCTTTGGATGTACTAAGTTTGAAAAGTTTAAAATTAGCATAAAAGGCCATGACTCATTAACAGGTTTAGCCCATCAAAAATTCCCATATTTAGTACAATAATTTTGATGAAGATTTATTGAAGTATTAATCTCTGATTTTATATAATGTATAGTTCATTTCATGCCATTAATTTTTGGCCAGATTGCTCTAGCAATTCCGGTCTATAGATTGACGATGTCTGCCCGTCTGTCTGTCTGTCTGTCTGTCCATCAACATTTTGGTTAAAGTTTCAGGTTGAGGCAAAATCTCAGCACTGGAAAGGGTTACAAACTTGAAACTTTGCCTGAAGGTAACCAGTAACAAGTTCTATTGATTTCTATGGTTACTCTTACCTTGACCTTGGTTTGTCGTTTTTCAAGGTCAAATTGCTGACAATCTGGCCTTACCGTCTTCAGCGGTTTCTTGTTAAAAGATGTAATAACTTTTCCCATACTAAGTTTACACTGTTAGAGCTTGTCCTTGGCAAAAGACAATTTTTGAAAACAAATTATAACAAGAGCGCCGCATTGGGAACGCTGACACGCCTCTGTTTTTTTCTTAGTCAAATAAGTGGCATTACTGAATAATAATTAAAGCCAGAGTTATGTGACTTGGAATAGACTTACATATTGTTCCTAGGAACATGTGTACCATGTTTCAGTTGAATATTATGAGTTCTGAGGTAAGGTCAATTAAGGTTACAGTATCACAATAGCCCGACTTTTTCATCGAAAAACAGACGAGCTGAAAAGGAGTAAATTCTAAGAAGTTTTCAAATATTGTCTTCTGCAAAGGCTAGAAAAGTCAACCATTTCAGAGAATTGATTAAATTGCATCAGACAAATATGATCTCATGGATGAGGGAAAATGCAGATTTGAGATGTCATGTCAAGAACGAGAAAGATTTCCCCTCTTTTAGACCGAATTATATCCGTTACATAATCTTACTGTAGGCATCGAAAACACTCCATGGAAAATCAATACACTAGTGACTTTAGTTTTCAGCTGGCAAGGTTGATAGAAATAGTTACTGTCATGTCCCTAAGCTGCTTTCAGCTGTATAATCAACCTGATATAATTTTTTTTAGACTTTTCAATATTGATAGCAAGAAGGACAAACTCAATTTAAAAAATGATTTGGGAGTAAGGAAAGAACATTGTGCGAAAAGGAAAAATTGCTCATGATGGCCATAAATGCCACTGGCTATACCGGTACATACATAATGGCAGTGAAGCTCTTAATCTTTTTTTTGCTTGACTTATGAACCATTTATAAATTATAATTTAAAGACACGTAGTCATGTGCCAGAAATATAGATCTACCTTAAATGGATTCAGAGTAAATAAAAACATTTTTTGTTTAAAGTTCCCAGGCGTTTAACTGGAGGACTTCCGGCTTAATACTAACCATCTGAATAAAAAAGCTGGATAATGAGATAACTTGGAAGTATAAAAGCCGGCTTCATGAAACTTTATAGGCAAGTAGGAGACTTTTTCAAATGTGTCTGTTTGATCAAAAATAGAGGTCACACTTCAATCCATTTCATCACCCTTAACTTTTCATTTAAGATTTAGCTCTCAATATGTCAAAAGTCAAAGCTATTAAAACAAATGTTGATATCTAAATGGAATCAGTGAAAGTCACGAGTTTATCTGATTACTTCAACAAGCTAATGTTTTGGTGAATTGTCCGTTGTGCATGCTTGCGTGCGTCAACATGTTCTCCTCTGTTACCAGTGGGTCAATTGGGATGAAACTTCACAGGTAGCATCCTCTCAATGTCCTCTCCTAAATTCCTTCTAATTGTTTGGATCCATGTAGTTTTCATGGCAACCAAAAGAAAGAAACTTCTAGTATGTAAAAGATTTAGAGAGGAAATGGTGATTTGTTAACCGTAACTCCAGTTTTTTTCTTCACTAAAATGGCATCAGCTGGGTGACTTATAAAAAAAGGTTAAAAAGATATTTTTATGTATGACAAACTTGTTGAACCATAAAAGATGTGTAAAAAATCTATAACTAAATCAAATTATGTTACTTTTATGGTTACGTCTCTTGTCATGCTTCAGCTGTTTAGAGAAATTATATTATTTCACGCTATTAAACTTTACTTGATGGGATGTAAAGAGATTGTTTGTTTTAATTATGTTGCCTATTTCAATAGTTTTACATCTACAAAACTCTTTCCCACATACAACACATTTGAAGCAGATGACTACGTTTCAACAAAAATATTGAAATAAAAATTGTTCATGATGAGCAATTTTGTCCTCTTGCCTAAATGTTTTCTAATGTCTGTGGCAGAGGCAGCAAAAGGCATCTGCAAGTGTTATTGAGAAATCTAATTGACCGGGTTCGAGTCCCGTGATGAGTGGGTTCTGACTTTGGGATTGCACAAACAGCTAGAGTACTCACGTTAAGTCTCCCGAGGAAGCAATCTCATTAAAATCATCTCCTATTAACGCTACGCATAGGATCTGAGGATAACCGATAGAGGGTCACGTTCAGACGACCTTTCCGCCAGCCAATCAGAACCTTGCTTTCACGTTTTTAAAAGTGAAAGTAAAGTCTATATTTACCAAAAGAATCTATATTTAGCATGGGATACCAATTTTCGCATAGTGATTTACACACGTGTATAGTTCTTATGACGACCGCATCATGGCTAAAATGCGGAAATGAGGTAAAACACCGATACAGTCTTTCCCTGACCATACAGCATCGAAAAGTGTTCTTTGCTCTGGTTTTGAATGGTCTATTTTAAATTTGCTCAACTTCGTCAATTGACGCCATTTTGAAGGTTAAGCCAAACGTTTATTGAAACAAGTTCTCTGATTGGTTCAAATAAAAATAGCTTGGTGGATCTAAAAATAGCGATATTGGAAATCCGATAAAACAAGAAGATGAATTTGAATGGATCGCCATCAGATCTTACATTTGGTCAGATCGTGTACTTTAGTCAGATTGCCGAGGAAGCAGACATCGAGTCTGATTAATATAAAGCTAATGTTACGCAATCGCTGTTAGTAAATTAATTTCAACTAATTGACAGGAAGGAATCAGAAAAAAAAAAAAAAAAAAAGCTAGACATGATGATTTTGACTCAATAATGGTTTCTGAGTACTCGTTCAATTTATTTTCACAATACATCCTTAAATGTTAGTAGAAATTCCCGGAGTGAGTGTCATGATAAAACAATTTTTGATGCCATTGTTTTGAAAGTCACTTAATAACATAGATAATTTGAATCACTCTCATTTAATTGGAGAAATATCGAGTGCAAGATTAAGTTTTTCCCACATACAACAAATCCGCAGTGACAACAGCTTTGACAACATCTTGTTAAAACATGAAAAATCCCCATAAATGAGGTTATACTATGAAATAGAGTTAAAGCATTCTGACCAAAAGGGGGAATTGCTCATATGAGTAATTTCCCGTTTCGCCACAATGTTTTCATAAGTTGTCTGATGCATATGTGTCAGAAAGCTCTGTATGTGGGAGAGGCTGAAGTAGTTTTTTCTACTAAGTCAATGTTCAACAAGTTTTTTTCGTGAAACAATTTTTAGCTCGTGGGGACCGTTTCTTAGAACAGCTTTTGCTGTGACCCTGTCATTGGTGTTGACATTGTCGTTTGTCGCCGCGATGCATGGCTCTGGAACTTTTGAAATCTCAATAGGTCCGGTGAAATTGGACAGCATATCTTGTTTACATCACGGTAAGTGACTCTCTCGAAGGGTAACCAACGTGTTAGGAACAAAGACCTTAGTGTGTCATAACTAGGATTTTAGTGTGTTCTCGTTTGCAAAGTGACATATAGCCTAAGGTATTACCAGTAGCGATATTTATGAAAATGACTGATTTTTTATGATTTTTATGAGTGTAATCGGTAGGGTGAGTTAAAAATCGGTCCAGACCGGAGGCCTGCCACGATGCATTAAAGAAAGCAAAATGTTTTAATTTTTGAATTTTGATTAATATGCAATTATCGATGCCTCCTCCACCCAGCGAACTATGCACTCCTGGGTCAGTTCTTGTTTTAAAAGCATTAGATTTTTTAATTCTCTAAAATGAAAAAATAACTTGAGTGAAGATATATTTTAATACATGTTATTGCATAATGTTTGTCTTGTTTCCCTAATTTGACTTATTAAAATTCAAGACACATTTCTCCGAGTAAGCCTTTCTTTCAATTGCCTTTATTTTTAGTACTAGATTATTTTCAATAATGAACGATTTTGTCTTGATAATAAGTGAAAACAGGTTTCATACATTTTGGCTGATCAAAATACAAGATTTGATGGTTTTACTTTCCAACTTACTTCAAAGGGTCTGAACTGATATTTTCAAACATTGGAAATGGAAACTTCATTAATGATTAATTGATAGAAAATATGGAATGACTTTGCAGTTATACAACATTAATTTTTGAACGGGATAACATATTACTCAACTTCACAGAAATTTTCTAAGTAAACGTCTTGACTTTCAAATTATTTTTGTCAGAAGTTTACAAGAATGTAATGTAGCATTTATGAGGTTATGAGTTATACATGTATGTATATGACAATATAAATGTGTTATAGATTGATATCTTGTTCATACCTAAGCTGTATAAATATTTTGATTGTAAATGTAATTGTACCTTTTGATCTATGTCATAGAAAAAATTACTTTAATAATTATACCCCTTTCGAAGAAGAGGGGGTATATAGGAGTCACTGTGTCGGGCAGTCTGTCGGTCGGTCGGAAGCCATATTTTGTCCGGCCTATTTCTTACAAACCACTGGGTGGAATTCAATAAAATTTTACTTGAAGCCTGATCTATACCAAGAGAAGATGTGCATATCCTAAAGGGGTTACAATTGCATTATATTTTACAGAGTTATGGCCCTTTTACTAATTAAGTTATGGTGTAGGTCAAGGTGCTGTTTAGGGGGTATTTATCATCTTCAGTGATAGTTCTAGTTTAAAGACCTGATATGATTTTATTAAATTTATCTGCTATGAAAACATCTTAGAAAATCAACCTTTTGACAATTGGAAGTTACATGGTTAAGCATTTGTTGAAAAGGAGAAAGTTCTCCTCTTCTTGTTTTCCTGTGCCATGTTTTGTGTATATTTTATGTAAAGATACATCATATTGTATGGTTGAACTAAGACGCCCAACAGATTTCGAATTTCGCTTTATGAATATCAGTGAATAATTAAGATATATATTTGGGAAAAGCAATAAAAGTTTTAATCTAAGGTAAGATGTTTATTATATAATGATTTAATGTTTACCTGTTTTGATCATTTAAAGGGCCATCAGCTTTGAACAATTTAACAGGCAATATGTATAGTATTATAACATTTGTTAAATTGAAGGTATCATTTTGATACAGAGCAAAATACTTTGTGAGAAAAGGAGCAATTACTTGTTTGAAGCTATTGTTTCTTTCCCACAATGTTTTCATAAGTGATCTTCTGCAATGGCGTGGGGGTGTGCGTTCTGTTCTCTATATCAGGAAAATAATTATCTGAGTTATAACCCATCTATTGAGATATTCTTTTGAGTAACCCACAGCATAAGGTTATGTTAGGTAAATATCACTGAGATATCGTTGGTGAAATAGCAATCCATTAATCGTTCTGTAGGCTTCTTTTATACTTTCCCACATACAACAAATCCGCAGCAGATCTCTAGCTTAACTATGGAAATTTTCTTTCTATTTATAAATAAAAGTATAAATTATTGACTAGAATTGTAAACATAGTGACAAACAGAGAAATTGCTCATTATAATGAACAATATCTCCTTTAGTTGCAATGTTTTCAAATGTTTTCTGCTGCAGATGCGTCAAAGGGCATCTGCCTGTTGGACAGAGTTCAATATTAGTGTATCAGGTAACAGATTAATCTGGTCAAAAGAGGAAATAATTGGAACTTAAAAGGTCCCTGTAACAGCCATTCAAATGCATGTTGCGCCTGGATAACCTCTCCAATGTGTGGCAATTGCCACATACAAAGTGGCTCTTGGGAAATGTTTTTGCACTTTCCTAGAAACAGATTACTTCTCTGTGACACTTGTGCAGCTGATCTCTTAACCCTTTCCCTCATATAGATGCTTTCTGACGCCTCTGCAGCAGATGGCTTTTTGGAAACATAGAATTGTCGTATGTCAGGGAAAGGGAAATTGCTCAGGATGTAACCTCCAATTTCTTAGATTTTATATTTTCTTCCTCAGATGATTTAACCCTTTCCAACATACAGCAAATCTGAAGCAGACGTCTTTGAAAATATCTATGCAAAATTGAGGAAAATCCCATCAAATGAAAGTAAAATTATTGAAACATTCTGACAAGAGAAGAAATTGAGAAATTGCTCATCATGAGCAATTTCTCCTTTTGTCACTTTGTATTTAAAAGCTGTCTGATGCAAATGCATCAAAACGCCTCCTTAAGAGGGAAAGAGTTAATTTAGTTACTTATTTTAATACAGAAAATATTGAAAGCTTTGTAGCAGAAGACTTAAAACATTGTGGAAAAAGGAGAAATACCTCATGATTAGCATAATTTCCTCTTCTTTATTGCATCAAAATTATTCATAAAGATGTATAGATGATACCTTTTTTTCCTGAGATGTTGAAGTTAAAGCAGAACAATAAACATATAATTTCCAATATAAATTGGTTAACCCTTTCTGACATATAATAAATAATCAGCGAACAACTTTGACAACATTGTTATGAGCTGTAACAGTTACCTTTCAAAAGTTGTCTGCCAGACTTAATATGAAAATGCATCTTTGTGTCAGAAAGGGTTGGAGCAGTGGCTGAACTAATGAGGTCCTTTTTGTATGATTTGGCTCCCTCCTAATTGCTCACCTGAGGTGACTGAACAATTGATTATTCTTTTACATCCTTTCTGGTACAAAAATGGAATCTAAGGTCTAATTGTTGAAAGGATCTGAGTACCATCATCATGTTACACATGTTGAAATGTAAAGTTCTTCCTGTGAATTCTTTGATGTTGATGGTGTGAGTTTGTTTGTTTGAATAAATTGAGCTAAACCTTTTCACATCTGCAGCAGTTGACTTTTTGAAACATTGTGACAAAAGGAGAAGTTGCTCATGACCACCATTTTCTTATTTTGCCTTAATGCTTTCAATTTTATCCAATACTCATACTTTAATTTTTTAGAGATTTCCAATATTTGTTGTACAAAAAATATTGAAGTTGTATGTCCACTGCAGATTTATAATATGTGTTATAAATTAATGGATAACCTATGACAAAAAGTGGAAAACATTGTGACAAAAGAAGAAATTGCACATTTTGTGCAATTCCTTCTTTTGTTACTAATTTTGTTTTCAAAAAGCTGTCTGCTGCAGAGGCGTCAGAAAGCGTCTATATGAGGGAAAGGGTTAAAGCAATTCTCAACAGTGTTTCAGTTTCATGAGTACATGTAAATCAACATGTTTTGATGGTAATTAGATTTACTTAAGATAAAGGAGAATTACAATTTAGTACATTTGTACTTTCTTATCATTCTTTTTAATCTTCTGCAGAAAACATTTTTTGAAACATTGTGCAGAAATGAATGAGTAGGCTAGCCAGGGGTGGCGAAATATGATTTTGACTTACTTGTCCGGTTTATTAGTCGCCGGGCAGAAGCCCGCGACTTCTATTTTTAATAGCTTTTCGGAAATCACATGGGAGGAGGGATAATTATTGAAAAGAAACACATTAAGATGTTTTGAACATATTACAATTGTGTTTGTTTAAAAACACTAAGTAATGACACATCTAAAATGGAATAAACATTTCGATGTTTTAGGTATTTTTAGTTTCATTTTGTTGACTTGCATTTAAGTGTTTTTGTCTTATTTACGAAGACAAATGTGGTCCCTGCTAGACTTGCAACCAACTGCTATATGTCAATATTGAGATATATTGAAATAAAAATCACGTCAAATTCTACTTTCAATAGTAATGTTAACTTACTGAATGTTATTTTCATGTTCAAAAATATGTCTTGATCTGTGAAGAATTCATTTGATAATGTTAACTCGTGTATATCTAAAATATGAACTGTTTCTAACCTAGAACTGTTGATTACGTCACTACCGAGTACCGCCCGCATAGATTTGTAAATTTTGCACACGCTACTATATACTGCTGTACTTACTGTGTGTGCGTTAACCAATGCGCGCACCTGCTTGCTTTTATGTAAGTCACGTCGAATTCTCCTTTTAATAGATAAGTATCAACATAAACTGGTAACAGAAACAAATAAGAATTTTTTGTGTGAAAATATGTCTCAAATATAAGCCTGTTTATCGGTCGTGAACGTCGAAACGCTTTTTCCTCAGTTTGTGACCTAGTTTCATATTGCCAAAATGTAAACAAAGCGAAGTGACCGGAAGTAAAATGTAAACTTAGAAAAGTGACTTATGCAGACAAAAAATGTCGCACGACAAATTGATTTCTTAAACGTCACGAGTCGAGTGCATGGGTCGAATGTAGGAGAAAGAAAGATACTATAGAAATGCTTTTTTCTCTCGAATGCAGTGGAATAAAACATGCACTAAAGCTTTGCCTGATTTTTTATTCAATTTCTTCGATGTCTGACACTCGACTCGATCCTGAAACAAAGGTCAACATTTTGAAAAAATGCTCAAACACCTTATTACAGATAGATAGCTAATATTACACACTTAAATGATTAAATATATGTGATATTAAATGTTTATTTGGCTTGAAACAAATTAAGAGAAGAACAAACTCTGATAAACAATAGATTTAGAAATAAAAAAAAACTGCTCTTTCGCACCCAATTAATTTCATACTTGCCACCTATTAAATAGTAATGGGACTCGCAACTGGCATTTCTCTTGCGCCAAACTTATATTGTATGCATCAACGATTTATATAAACAATTTAGCTGATATGTTGTTTCAAGTGTGGTCTACTTTTTAAACATATGAGGATAAATTTTAACATCTGTGAAATATTTATTATAATTATTATTAAAAAGGAGGAAGTTAATGTCTTCAGCAATTTAACCGTTTTCTCAATGTTTTAAGCATTTAAAGGTTTTCATTGTTGCTTCAGACATGGAAAGGGTTTAATAGCTTTGTATTGCAGGTAGATTTAAATCCCAAAATGTATTAATTTGTTGTGGTTTTATTGACAAATACAAAACATCCAAAATCCTGACCAAAAGATATCCTGAAATTTGTAGATCTATGTGGAATTTCAAAAATCCTGGAATTAGTCCTTATGAAAACATTATGTGTATGTTTAGACTAATGAAAGTCAAGAATACATGTGTGTTAAAAAATTAATCAATGCAGTCTTTTCCGGCGACATTGATGCCTTGCATCAACTTTCTCTTGTAGTTATATAGTAAATCCCTACAAAATTTCACTTGTCCGCACAGGCTCAATGACCAGGGACAAGCTGGGCAATACCGACAATTGATTTTGCCACCCCTGCTAGCTATACTACCAATTTTCAGATGTTTTAGAGTAGACAACTAAAAATATATCAATCATACCCAGTTTATGACCAAAATACATAACTATTTTACACTAACGATAGTAATATTTCCATCTTTCCTTTCATTGATTAGAAAAGGAGGGCAATGACCAGCAATAAAATATAATGATAGATCTTATCGGTATTATTATGACAATGTAAGTGTTGGGCCACGTCTGGTGATTTGGGGGCACTTTAAAGTTGCTGCATCAGGCAATTAAGAGTGAAGATTGAGGTGAGGCTGTGCTGTTATTTAGAAGTGCCTTGGATGTATTTATTTATTTATTTATTGGGGTTTTACGCCGCTTTCAACATTATTTCAGTTATAACACGGCGACAGTTCACTTATTCATGATCCCTGGGTAAACAAACCAGTACTAGGCTAGAAAATGTGCTTTGCCCAAGGGCACTCCACCATGACCGTAGTGCCGCGACTGGGGATCGAACCCGTGACACCCGGGCCTTGGATGTAGCTTCTGACATGAAATTAGAACTGTAGTCCACCGTGTGTACTTGATTATCACTTGATTGGATCCCAAAACAGGGATTCAACGAGAACTCAAATGACTTGTTGCCGCTCTGTCATATTTTAAGTATTACTTAGCATTAAACGCTGGAAAAAGGTACTGTCAAATCAGAATCTGCTATTTTTGCTATTATATTTTTTTACTATTAACTCTTTCCCAGTTATAGACACTAAAATTCTGACACCTCTGCAGCAGACGACTTTTGAAATCATTGTGGCTAAAGGAGAAATTGTTCATAATGAGCAATATCGCCATTTTCCACAACAAGTCTATTCAATAATCAAACTATCTTTTATAGAGATTTTCTAATATTTTGGATAATTTCAAAGTCGTCTTCTGCAGATTTATTGTATGTGGGAAAGGATTTAAGAAACTTCTTACCACTTAATTAGACCTGCTTTGTGAAAGTGTGATATGAACTTAATCTACAAAGGGAGAAAACATCGAGAAACTCTCACATCATAATGATGCTGTTTCTCTTTAATTCTTTCCACCATACAAAATTAAGCATTTTGATGCCTTGGAAGACTAGCAATTTCTCATTTTGCCACAACGTTTTCAAGTCTCTATTCAATATTTATGCATTCATTTATTCATTTTCCTTATTTGAGTCATTAGTTTTTAAATCGTCTGCTGCAGATTTGTTGTATGAGGGAAAGGGATACTCAAAGATTATCCTTTAACTTAAACTGTTTTAACCCTTTCACTCATATGACGAGACTTTGAACATATTTTGTCAAAAAATAGAAAATCTCTATTATTGAATGGATAACCTATGACTAAGAGTCGAAAACATTGTGGCAAAAGGAGAAATTGCTTGTTTTGAGCAATTTCTTCTTTTGTCATGTTTTCAAACAGCTGTCTGCTACAGATGCGTCAGAAAGCGTCTATATGAAGGAAAGGGTTAAAGTATTTTGAAAGGTGACACCTTATAATTTTATTATCTTTTAACCTTTCCACCAATACATACAACTTTAGATGCTTCTGCAGTAGATCAAATATTGATGGAAATGATATTTGGCTTGTGGTTCAAATTTCTTCTCTACATGGTTGTGAATGTGAAAAGCATATTGGAACTTGCTTGTTCAAAGAAAAAAAAATCTGCAATTCCCAAAACATTTTAAATGATAGCTATTGCTTATGATGCATCAAATGTCGTCTGTATTATTTAAAGGGGTCATGTATCAAATATTTATATCTGCTTGACCTTATATCACATTCTGGACACTTCCGCATGGATGACAATTTGTATTGTTTATGTACTTCACAATTCCTCTTATCAAATCAAGAATAGTACCCCTAAGTTTGATGGTCATCAAGATATCTGTCACGTATTGGACCAATATGGACCCCATGGCTATTTATATACACTGACCTCATCAGCATAATTATTAATTTAAACCCTTTTCTAAATGCAGAACATTATGAAACATCTGCAGTAGACAACATTTGAAAACATTGCGACCAAAGCAAAAATAGCTCATAATGAGCCAGCCATGCTACATAAAAATCTGTAGCCTACACTTTAAAACCATCTTGGAAAAAACCATTTATTCTAATGGTTTTGAAACCTATATAAAAATATAAAAGTTATAAAAGTTGCTAAAATTTAATATTTATAAATATATCATAAATGACGTCGCCGGGAGTGTAATAAAGCCATTGAATAAATTGCGTATTCAACTAGTGTAATAACAATGCTACGTACGTGACGTCATAACGTAACGTTTAGCGTTGTAAATACGCGCGCTTTATAGCGACGTTAATATGGATATAGCGCTGTAAATTATTAAATTAGTTTTTATGATATAAAAAGAACATTACATTCGTGGTCATTCAATACGAAATTTATTAAACTCGTTTAATAAATTCTGTATTGAATGACCACTCATGTAATGATCCTCTATTTATTTATAATTATATGGTTTACTCTAAAATAAAAGATCAAATCCTTTGTTATAAAAATTAATCTCAGAGGTATTAATTGTTTTTCTCTTAAGATGACTTATAAAACCTCTGCATCAGACAGCATTTGAAAACACTATGACTAAGACAATTGAGAAATTGACAATTATAATCAAGTCCCTAGCTGTCCTGTAATGTTTTCAACTCTCTACTAAAATTATACTTATTATGAATTTCTAAAGTGGGTTAAGCTCGTTCTTTTATTATGAGATTGTATTTGTATCGCATGATTACCGTATGTTAGTGATATAATATATGTTTTACTATATATACTATAGTTATAGATACTATACTGATTTAACAATTGAGACATGTTTGATTATTGCAATATTAATGTTAAACGAATTTGTATAGCAATGATGTTCTTGTAGATAGGGCACATTATTGTTTATTTGTATCATTATTAATTTGATTTTATGATATCCCTTACACAAAATCACAATTTGTAAAATGTATAAATGTATACAACTTGTGTATGGGCCGGTGGCCCAATTATGCAATAAAATCTGAATTGAATTGAAAAAAAAAAATTGAATTGAATTACTTAAAATGATTTATATTTAATATTATTTTCCTCAGATGGAATCAAAGCAAACACAGCTCTTTAGCATTTTCCCAGCTACTACGACTTTAAGATCATCAAGGCAAAAATATGAAAAATTTCTATTAATGAAATATTTGTATAGCAATGATGTTCTTGTAGATAGGGCACATTATTGTTTATTTGTATCATTATTAATTTGATTTTATGATATCCCTTACACAAAATCACAATTTGTAAAATGTATAAATGTATACAACTTGTGTATGGGCCGGTGGCCCAATTATGCAATAAAATCTGAATTGAATTGAAAAAAAAAAATTGAATTGAATTACTTAAAATGATTTATATTTAATATTATTTTCCTCAGATGGAATCAAAGCAAACACAGCTCTTTAGCATTTTCCCAGCTACTACGACTTTAAGATCATCAAGGCAAAAATATGAAAAATTTCTATTAATGAAATATTGTATGTATTCAATAGAGACGGAAACATTTCTCATTTTGCCACAATGTTTTCTAAAGTCATCTTCTGCAAAGGTATCTAAATGCTGGTGGGAAAGGGTTAAATGATCATATCAGGTAAAATGTTAATGTAACAAAAACATTTTATCTGATATGATAATTCTGTCACAACCCTTCCCACTTGTAGACAGCAGACAACTTTTGAAAACATTTTGGCATAAGAAGAAATTGCTCATGACGTTTTCAGAATGTTTCTACTCAACACTACAATTTTTCTTTCATTTATAGAGATTTTCCATATCTTTGACTGAATGTTTTCAAAGTAATGTATGTGGGATAGATCTTCTGTGGGCTGAAGAAATATAAACTGAAGAAAGTCTTTAATTCTTTGAAAATGTCTGAGAAAAAATATGCCAGATCTGTAAAAATTAATTTTTATATCAAAAATACATTACCAGTCATTTAATACCTGATATATCATCTCTATACACCTTAATTATCCAAAAAAAACGCCCACGCTAGCATATCCCTCACGTATCCGTGACATACACGGCCGCCCGGAAGTACAGGCGCGCACGTGAGCGGGTAGTCACTTTTCATTTTTGGATTCACCGGAGTAGTCGATAAGAAAAATTTATATTATTATTTCTTCTTCCAATTAACTCTTTTGTTTTATAAGGCCCTGCCTTATAATCATTTAATTGTCCAAAGATATTTTTTTCTGCATTAACGTCACAGCCGTAAATTATTTACTTTATTGCTGTATTTATTGTTTTGTAGCGGACGATACTCTGAGAAGCACGTGGATTACCCCACCCGCTAATTTCAGTTACCGTCTTCGGGTGCGGAAGTCTTGCTGTTTTCAATACTTTTTCCCTACCCTGTTAGCGATAGTACATTAACTATTGCTGTATGAATTATTGACTGTTCTATTCAATATTTGTGAAAAAATTTTGAAACAAAATTTATTTCAATATACGTGTCCAAGCTACCGGTGTCCCCGTGGTGTGGATATATAAAAACGGATTATAAACGGATTATATACGGATTATTTACTGTTTGGTGAGTATTTTGAATTATGTCAATGTCAATTACTGGTGAAGGGATGCGGAGCCCATGTGGTCATGCTGTGCACCTATGGGATTCGCATCCGACCTGCGTTGTGTGCACCAAATGCACACAGGCTTCACCTTGCGAGTACTGCTCGACATGGCCTATTTCCATTTGGAAAAAGGTCGTGCGGAGTAAGACTCGTAAAAGCAGGAAGATAAAGAAGACCCCTAAGAGGGTGCCTTTATCTTCATCGAGTGAGGCAGAGTTCGAGGGGTTCTCCCAACCGGACTCTGCAACGGTGTTGAGCGAGTCGAAGGGCAATGCTGAGCCTTCTTCTCAGCTCAACACAGCCGTTTTTCCGCGCGCTGAGGAAATTCGGATGGTAGCTTTGGGTGAGAGTTGCTCCGTCGGGAAACTTCAGAAACCGTACGGAAACAGCGGGGAAAATGCTCAGCTGGATCATTTAACCGCTGAACCTCACCATCTGTCGCCTGGTGTCAGGGCTGGGCCTTCGAAAGAAGGAGTGCCTTTGGTAGCTTTCCGGGAAACCGCAGGTTGTACCAATCCGACACCATACTCTGGGCTACAGCGGTCTTCGGACAGCTGCAGAGTACCGGTTACTTACGTCGGGGGACGTAGTGTTCCGGAGACTTTGTATAGTGCAGCTTCACTCCTGCCTATGCATAGTCAACCTGGGTTTTGTTGGGCTGAGCAACAAAACCCAAATACCGAGGCACGTCAGGTCACCGGGCAACCGGAGAGGAGTCATTTGTTAATGACGCGACCTGTCACCAGTCAGTCCGGGTTGGACTGGACTGGGCCAGTCAGTCACGTTGCCATGACTAGACCAGGTAATCGCTCACGTATCCGTGATGCGACAGGGCAAAGGTCCGATTGCAAGGACCCAGCCAGGCAAAAGGTTGATCGTTTAGCAGCGATTCATCCTGGCAGTCAGACTATCTTAATTGATTCGACGACTAGCCAAAATCGCGCGCATGGAGACATGCCGCATCAGGTCAGTAGCCCATTTCGTTATGGTGCTACGGGCCAATCGGTCACGCCTGTGAATACGACACAAACACCAGTGTCTTATGTAAACACAGGCCAACCGAGTAGTCAGGCATTTTTCAATGCCTCGTCTACACTGCCAGACGACTATGTAAACATGGCGCGTCCAGGCACGGGTTCTGTGGTGATAGACCGAATTGATTCAAATTATCGATCGATCTCTGCTCCACTACAGAATCAGAATAATTTTAACCCTGGTATTGCACCGGGTTCGATTATTCCTCTGTCTTCCATCGGGTATGGGGGTTACGAAAAATCTTTTTCTTCCCCTGGGGGGACAGTGTATGTCGCTAGAGAATACGCTGCCCCTCAATACCAGCCACCGGTCCATACTATGGAACCGTTAGGTGTTAGACAGGCCTACCGGGATCAGCATTACCCATCTCATGGGGATTCACTGCTCTCGGGGGGACACCTATTTGATAGGCAGTCCGGTTATAGGCAACCTCGGGATGGTAGCTTTGGGTGAGAGTTGCTCCGTCGGGAAACGTCAGACACCGTACGGAAACAGCGGGGAAAATGTTCAGCTGGAACGTTCAACCACTGAACCTCACCATCTGTCGCCTGGTGTCGTGGCTGGGCCTTCGAAAGAAGGAGATGCCTTTGGTAGCTTTCCGGGAAACCGCAGGAATTGTACCAATCCGACACCATACTCCGAGCTACAGCGGTCTTCGGACAGCTGCAGAGTACCGGTTACCTACGTCGGCGGACGTAGTTCTCCGGAGACTTGGTATAGTGCAGCTTCACTCCTGCCTATGCAGTCAACCGGGTTTTGTTTGGGCTGCACAACAAAACCCAAATGCCGAGGCACGTCAGGTCACCGGGCAACCGGAGAGGAGTCATTTGTCAATGACTCGACCTGTCACCAGTCAGTCCTTTTTATATCAAAAATACATTACCAGTCATTAATACCTGATATATCATCTCTATACACCTTAATTATCCAAAAAAAACGCCCACGCTAGCATATCCCTCACGTATCCGTGACATACACGGCCGCCCGGAAGTACAGGCGCGCACGTGAGCGGGTAGTCACTTTTCATTTTTGGATTCACCGGAGTAGTCGATAAGAAAAATTTATATTATTATTTCTTCTTCCAATTAACTCTTTTGTTTTATAAGGCCCTGCCTTATAATCATTTAATTGTCCAAAGATATTTTGTTCTGCATTAACGTCACAGCCGTAAATTATTTACTTTATTGCTGTATTTATTGTTTTGTAGCGGACGATACTCTGAGAAGCACGTGGATTACCCCACCCGCTAATTTCAGTTACCGTCTTCGGGTGCGGAAGTCTTGCTGTTTTCAATACTTTTTCCCTACCCTGTTAGCGATAGTACATTAACTATTGCTGTATGAATTATTGACTGTTCTATTCAATATTTGTGAAAAAAATTTGAAACAAAATTTATTTCAATATACGTGTCCAAGCTACCGGTGTCCCCGTGGTGTGGATATATAAAAACGGATTATAAACGGATTATATACGGATTATTTACTGTTTGGTGAGTATTTTGAATTATGTCAATGTCAATTACTGGTGAAGGGATGCGGAGCCCATGTGGTCATGCTGTGCACCTATGGGATTCGCATCCGACCTGCGTTGTGTGCACCAAATGCACACAGGCTTCACCTTGCGAGTACTGCTCGACATGGCCTATTTCCATTTGGAAAAAGGTCGTGCGGAGTAAGACTCGTAAAAGCAGGAAGATAAAGAAGACCCCTAAGAGGGTGCCTTTATCTTCATCGAGTGAGGCAGAGTTCGAGGGGTTCTCCCAACCGGACTCTGCAACGGTGTTGAGCGAGTCGAAGGGCAATGCTGAGCCTTCTTCTCAGCTCAACACAGCCGTTTTTCCGCGCGCTGAGGAAATTCGGATGGTAGCTTTGGGTGAGAGTTGCTCCGTCGGGAAACTTCAGAAACCGTACGGAAACAGCGGGGAAAATGCTCAGCTGGATCATTTAACCGCTGAACCTCACCATCTGTCGCCTGGTGTCAGGGCTGGGCCTTCGAAAGAAGGAGTGCCTTTGGTAGCTTTCCGGGAAACCGCAGGTTGTACCAATCCGACACCATACTCTGGGCTACAGCGGTCTTCGGACAGCTGCAGAGTACCGGTTACTTACGTCGGGGGACGTAGTGTTCCGGAGACTTTGTATAGTGCAGCTTCACTCCTGCCTATGCATAGTCAACCTGGGTTTTGTTGGGCTGAGCAACAAAACCCAAATACCGAGGCACGTCAGGTCACCGGGCAACCGGAGAGGAGTCATTTGTTAATGACGCGACCTGTCACCAGTCAGTCCGGGTTGGACTGGACTGGGCCAGTCAGTCACGTTGCCATGACTAGACCAGGTAATCGCTCACGTATCCGTGATGCGACAGGGCAAAGGTCCGATTGCAAGGACCCAGCCAGGCAAAAGGTTGATCGTTTAGCAGCGATTCATCCTGGCAGTCAGACTATCTTAATTGATTCGACGACTAGCCAAAATCGCGCGCATGGAGACATGCCGCATCAGGTCAGTAGCCCATTTCGTTATGGTGCTACGGGCCAATCGGTCACGCCTGTGAATACGACACAAACACCAGTGTCTTATGTAAACACAGGCCAACCGAGTAGTCAGGCATTTTTCAATGCCTCGTCTACACTGCCAGACGACTATGTAAACATGGCGCGTCCAGGCACGGGTTCTGTGGTGATAGACCGAATTGATTCAAATTATCGATCGATCTCTGCTCCACTACAGAATCAGAATAATTTTAACCCTGGTATTGCACCGGGTTCGATTATTCCTCTGTCTTCCATCGGGTATGGGGGTTACGAAAAATCTTTTTCTTCCCCTGGGGGGACAGTGTATGTCGCTAGAGAATACGCTGCCCCTCAATACCAGCCACCGGTCCATACTATGGAACCGTTAGGTGTTAGACAGGCCTACCGGGATCAGCATTACCCATCTCATGGGGATTCACTGCTCTCGGGGTGACACCTATTTGATAGGCAGTCCGGTTATAGGCAACCTCGGGATGGTAGCTTTGGGTGAGAGTTGCTCCGTCGGGAAACGTCAGACACCGTACGGAAACAGCGGGGAAAATGTTCAGCTGGAACGTTCAACCGCTGAACCTCACCATCTGTCGCCTGGTGTCGTGGCTGGGCCTTCGAAAGAAGGAGATGCCTTTGGTAGCTTTCCGGGAAACCGCAGGAATTGTACCAATCCGACACCATACTCCGAGCTACAGCGGTCTTCGGACAGCTGCAGAGTACCGGTTACCTACGTCGGCGGACGTAGTTCTCCGGAGACTTGGTATAGTGCAGCTTCACTCCTGCCTATGCAGTCAACCGGGTTTTGTTTGGGCTGCACAACAAAACCCAAATGCCGAGGCACGTCAGGTCACCGGGCAACCGGAGAGGAGTCATTTGTCAATGACTCGACCTGTCACCAGTCAGTCCTTTTTGGACACGACCGGGCCAGTCAGTCACGTTGCCATGACTAGACCAGGTAGTCGCTCACTTAGCCGTGATGCGACAGGGCAAAGGTCTTATTGCAAGGACCCAGCCAGGCAAAAGGTTGATCATTTAGCAACGATTCATCCTGGCAGTCAGACTTTCTTAAATGATTCGACGACTGGCCAAACTCGCGCGCATGTAGCCATGCCGCATCAGGTCAGTAGCCCATTTCATTATGGTGCAACGAGCCAATCGGTCACGCTTGTGAACACGACACAAACACCAGTGTCTTGTGTAAACTCAGTGCAACCGAGTAGTCAGGCATTTTTCAATGCCTCGTCTACACTGCCGGCCGGCTATGTAAACATGGCGCGTCCAGGCACGGGTTCTGTAGTGATAGACCGTATTGATTCAAATTATCAGTCGATCTCTGCTCCACTACAGAATCAGAATAATTATAACCCAGGTATCGCACCGGGTTCTATTATTCCTCTGTCTTCCATCGGGTAGGGGGGTTACGGAAAATCTTTTTCCTCCCCTGGGGGGACAGTGTATGTCGCTAGAGAATAAGCTGCTCCTCAATACCAACCACCGGTCCATACTATGGAACCGTTAGGTGTTAGACAGGGTTCAACGGCCTACCGGGATCAGCATTACCCATCTCATGGGGATTCACTGCTCTCGGGGGGACACCTATTTGATAGGCAGTCCGGTTATAGGCAACCTCTGGATCAGAATACATTGCGTCATTCAGTGAAAGAGAGGTCGAAACCGTCCAATACGGTCAGTTCGGCCCCGGCAGAAGTTTTTGCATGGCCGTCCTCTGCTGCGGAGAGGGGGCCTGCTTCGCAAAATCTTCGGCAGAACATGGATTTCTGATTTATCCCTGTCTGAGTCGGACATAGATCTACCGGTTGGAATACCGAGTAGACAACCTCAGAGGAGTACCTACAACCCTACATCTTCGTCTGACGATAATGAGGGAAATAGGTCAACTTCCGATGAGGAGCCAGCTGTAGAGCGTTGGTCTCTTCAGCAGGCTATTGACGAAGTATTTCGGGTGGTGCCGAATACTTCATGCCCTAAGGTTGACGCTCCCCACGTCGCAAAACCTTTCGAGCCTAGAGGAACTTAATGTACAAGCTTTTCGCCAGTGCACTTGCTTCCTCAAACTAACAACTTGGGCAGGTTGTTAGACCAATTGCAGTCGACCAGGTCTCTAGAGGCTATACCTCCAGGCTGGTCGGTCCCAGGACCCATTTCTAGGAAATGGGTCAACTCTAAGGCGTATTCTACGTCTAAGGAGTTCTTCCCGGTCAAAGTGCCAGCTTTAGACGGGGATGCAGCTACACTGGGGTTAACTGCACCCGCTTCTGTCCAGGTCTCTTTTAAGATACTAGAGAAGTGGGAGGCCAGAGCAAGACTGGGTGTATTGGTGTCATCTCATGACAACCATTTCGCAGTCGCTCTGTCTTTGTTGTTGAAAGAGGAGAATATCTCTAGCCTAGGGGCTAACAGAATTCTCGAAGCTTTCGACACAGGCAACAGGCATCTCATGGCACTGAATCTTCAGACCATCACAGAGATACTGTCCATGAGGAGGGACGCAGTTATAGTTGCTCCTAACGCATTGCTACGTGCTAGCAAGGACAGCCTGAAAGCCGCACCATTGGAGTCGAAACAACTCTTTGATGGAAGGATTGCTGCGGTGACAGCTTCTGATGCTTCAGAACAGTCGACGCCTTTCGGCGAACGCAGCTAAGGCTTTTGCGCAGGGCCAGAAACGTTCAACGTATTCTGCGAATGTGGGTAGTTCTAAGAAACCCAACCCAGCAAAGAAGTCAAAACGGTATGTGAAGGCGTTTCAGCCTAAACAAACCCCTTCCACGGGTCAGAAATCGGCTAAACCGAAGCGCCCCTATCAGGGTACTAACATCGGCAGCCTGGTAGAGTTAACACGAATCCGAAGCCGCAGCCCTAGGGATTCGCTCCTCTCTATGACAATCCCAAGGTCGGAGATTACAGTCGGGGGCCGCCTGTCATTTATCACGGAGGAGTGGGAAAGTGTCACATAGGATCGTTGGATTTAGTCCGTGATACAGGAAGGGTATCTGATTCCCTTCATTTCCCCCCCTCCTCTGACAGGCGTGCCGATCGACATTTCGTCTCGTCATCCGGCCATGTCAGAGGTGATTTCATCGCTTCTGAAAAAGAATGCCATAGAGAGCGTTCTCAACCCCAATTTTCGGGGTTTCTACAGCCGTCTTTTTCTTGTTCCGAAGAAAGACGGCAAGTGGAGACCGGTTATAGATTTATCTGCGCTAAATCTATTGATTCCGGTCGATAAATTCAAAATGGAGTCGACCCGCTCCATCCGAGTTGCAATTCGGAAAGGCGACTGGGCGGTCTCTCTAGACCTAACACACGCCTTTTTATCACATCCCGATCGCTTCCTCCTCGGGGAAATACCTTCGGTTTGTGATAGAGGGAGAAGTGCTCCAATTTCAGGGCTCTTCCCTTCGGCCTCAAGTCCGCCCCTCGAGTGCTTACGAAGATATCAGGGCATGGGAGCATTTCTTCGTATGAAAGGACCCCAACTTCTTCAATACTTCGACGATTGGCTTCCCCACAGGACGGATCGTGTACTTCTTTTTCACGATCTATCCCTAGCCTGGCGGACCATTCTGCGGTTGGGTTTAATACCCAACACGCAGAAGTCGGAATTAATTCCGTCAAAGAGGTTCACGTTCGTGGGTATGACGTTTTTCACCGACTTAGCGGTAATGCGAGTACCTTCGGACAGAGTCTATTCACTAATACAGAATAGACAACTATATTCCACTCATTCGGCAGTGGACGTTCAGAATTCGCAAAGGAATAATAATAATTACTCCCCGAGTTCATAATGAGGCTGAGAACCATTTCGTCAACTTCCGGTTTCACTTCTGGAAGGAATTTCTGGAAGGGAAGATGATGACAGAACACTTCTCTGGCCCAGAGACCGTGGTTATACGTCCTTCTGGCCTGCCTATCGACATAACCGTTACATCTTCCTTAGATATAGACAGTTCTTACCGATTGATGTTAATAAGGTAGGTCAATCTCTCTGAACGTTTGTCGACGGCTACCGCTTCTTTAGTTTTACTGAGAATTATAAATTCGTATTGCTTGGCGAACACTAACAGGGAAGTGAGTTCTTTGCTTTCAGTAGAAATGAATTACATTAAGTTTCACAGACTGATGGTTAGAATTAGAAAAAACCCAATTGTAGGAGTTAACTCCAAAATAGGATTTGTCTTGCGTCCTTTGGTCGCTTACAAGAGCTCCATACGAACTCTTGAATCGACGTCTTTAAAGTTTTTTACTTATAAAACCGTCTTTTTATTAGCTTTAACTACAGATCGTCTCTGTAGAAACCGGGCAGATCAGATTCAATGAATCTGATGGCTCCTTACTCTACTGTGTCAACAAGGGTTCCTGTCTAAGAACCAGTTGCAGTCGGTCCTGCCTGGGTCCCCTTGTGGCTTCACAGCGAGTGGTTTGCTAATTCACATAATCCAACACATAAATAAAGTGAATACCGATTGAACCTGTATTCAATCCCCTCTTTCCCTTTATACATCCGTTGGAATCAAGTATGTTTGTTCTTAAAAAAATATGGAATAATATACTACAACGTACCTGGAACGACAGTAAGTATTGGTCGAACCTCCCGTCCTATGCTACGAAGTCATCAGGTATTAAATGACTGGTAATGTATTTTTGATATAAAAATGAAGTTTTTTAAAGTAAAACATATTTTTATTAGAAAATACTTACCAGTCATTTATAGAGTCCCACCTCCCAACCCCGCGTCGTCACCAATACTTAACGGTGAATGAAAAGTGACTACCCGCTCACGTGCGCGCCTGTACTTCCGGGCGGCCGTGTATGTCACGGATACGTGAGGGATATGCTAGCGTGGGCGTTTTTTTTGGATAATTAAGGTGTATAGAGATGATATATCAGGTATTAAATGACTGGTAAGTATTTTCTAATAAAAATATGTTTTACTTTAAAAAACTTCATTTTAAGATGATTTTGACTTTATAGTTGTGATATTGCTATTGTTGGAAAACAAGAAATTGTTAATTTTTAACAATTTCTCTTTTCCTCACATATATAGTCTGAATTGCAGAGATGTCTAAAGTTGTCTGTCATGGAAATTGATAAATGAATTTGAGCTTCCGTAACTTAGTATGATGTCCATTGGAAACTGAATACCATCATGAAATTGATAAATGAATTTGAGCTTCCGTAATTTAGTATGATGTCCATTGGAAACTGAATACTATCATGATACTGATAAATAAATTTGAGCTTTTGTAATTTAGTATGATGTCCATTGGAAACAACTGTAGGATTGTGTTTTGTCATGAAGTGGTTCTTACCATATATAATGGCAAGGTAAATATTGATCAGTACCTCGGATTAATTTGCTTTTGTTGACTATATTCTATGTTATGATACATTATAGTTACTTATAACCATTTCCCACATACAACAAATCTGCAGCAGATGAACTTTTTATAGCATGTAGACATTTTTTTTTTAAATCTCTTCATTGAAAAGTCTCAGTTTAAAACATTGTGGCAAAATGAGAATTGATCATTATGAGCTATATTCTCCTTAAGCCACAATGTTTTTAAGAGTCATCTGCTACAGAGGCTTCAGAAAGTGTTTGCATGTGGGAAAGGGTTAATAAATCAATAAAAAAGACGGGATAAACTTCTGATTTCTTGATTCAATGTAACTTTCCTCGATGGTGTAGTAGCCTCCCACTTGGGTGCAGGAGGTCGCATGTTCGATCCCTGGCCGGGTCATACCAAAGACTTTAACAATAGTAGTGATGGGTGCACTTCTTGAAGCTCAGGGTTAGCATTTAAGGACTGGCTGGTGATAGGAAAGATGTCAAGTAGTGTAAGTGATATTACTGAAAGTGTTGAAACGGGCATAATTTTGATACCAAACAATCAATCAATCCTTGAAATCAATATCTTATAAATATCAGTCATGAAAAAGTTGTTAAATTTGAAGCCGAGCTCCGGTAGCTTAGTCGGTAGCGACGCGGGCTGTCAATCCAGGGGTTGTGAGTTCGAATCCCGGCTTGGCCAACTTTCTTTCCGACGATTGACAAAAGTCAATGCGACATGCGTCATTCCTCTTCCACCAATGGGCTAAGTCTATGTGGAAAAGCAGCCAGTTGCTTGGGAAGATTGTTGTGTGGAGTACTGGTGTGAGAAAACCAGGAAATGCATGAGTAGGTGAACTGGCCGCCGTGATATAACTGAGCAATTGTTAAAAATGGCATTAAACCCAATCAATCAGTGTTAAATTTGAAATACAGGAAATATTCTTTAATTAAAACATTGTGGGAAGGCAGTGTAGAAAATGGCAGCGACTCATTATTATTCATGAGAATTCAATCACCAGCTTATTAATATTCATGAGATTTGAATTACTACGCAAACATGAAATAATCGCTGGTAAGTTTTTATTTCTTAGAAAAGACAAATTTAGCATTCCAACATAAAAACTTGGCAAAAGTGTAGAATTATATAAAACATTTTTACAATATGAAAGCACGCAATTAATGATTGTTGACCCTGTACTGTGAAATCATCGTTGCATCTCGTTCTTTGGCGGCAGAGTGAGTACGTCAGCCAAAGAGCTTGGTCCAAGGATAATTTCACAGTACAGGGTCAATTACCTTATAGTAATAGGAGAAAGGGTTTACACTTTCCCTCATATAGACGCTTTCTGCAACCTCTGCAGCAGACAGCTTTTTGAAAACATAGTGATAAAAGAAGAAATTGCTCAAAACAAGCAATTTTCCTTTTGCCACAATGTTTTCCACTTTTAGTCATAGGTTATCCATTCAATTAAAGAGACTTTCTATTTTTAGCTCACCTGAGCTTTGCTCAAGGTGAGTTATTGTGATCGCCTTTTGTCCGGCGTCCGTTGTGCGTCGTCCATCGTGCGTCAACTTCTTCTCCTCAGTAACCGGTGGGTCAATTGGGATGAAACTTCACAGAAAGCATCCTCTCAATGACCTCACCAGATTTCCTTCAAATTTTTGGGATCCATGCAGAATTCTGGTTTCCATGGCAACGAAATGAAAAAAACTTCAAAATTATTCTTCTCCCAAACTAGTCGGCAGATTTTCAAATAATTTTGTAGAAATGTTCCTTGGATGACCATCTGTCAGATTCCTTCAAGCCATGTTGATTGGTCGAAAAACATGGCCGCCAGGGGGACGGGGCTATTTTGCCTTATATGGCTATAGTGAAAACTCAAAAAATCTTCTTCTCCAAAAGTGTCAGGCCGATTTTAAAATAATTTTGTAGAAATGTTCCTTGGATGACCCTCTATCAGATTCCTTCAAGCCAAGTTGATTGGTGAAAAAACATGGCCGCCAGGAGGGCGGGGCTATTTTGCCTTATATGGCTATAGTGAAAACTTAAAAAATCTTCTTCTCCGAAAGTGTCAGGCCGATTTTCAAATAATTTTGTAGAAATGTTCCTTGTATGACCCTCTATCAGATTCCTTCAAGCCAAGTTGATAGTCGAAAAACATGGCCGCCAGGGGGGGCGGGGCTATTTTGCCTTATATGGCTATAGTGAAAATTTTAAAAATCTTCTTCTCCCAAATTGGTTGGCAGATTTTCAAATAATTTTGTAGAAATGTTCCTTGGATGACCCTCTGTCAGATTCCTTCAAGCCATGTTGATTGGTCGAAAAACATGGCCGCCAGGGGGGCGGGGCTATTTTGCCTTATATGGCTATAGTGAAAACTTAAAAAATCTTCTTCTCCGAAAGTGTCAGCCTGATTTTCAAATAATTTTGTAGAAATGTTACTTAAGTGACCCACTTTCAGATTCCTTCAAGCCATGTTGATTGGTAAAAAAACATGGCCACCAGGGGGGGCGGGGCTATTTTGCCTTATATGGCTATAGCGAAAACTTAAAAAATCTTCTTCTCCGAAAGTGTAAGGCTGATTTTCAAATAATTTTGTAGAAATGTTCCTAGGGTGACCCTCTATCATATTCCTTCAAGCCAAGTTAATTGGTCGTAAACTATGGCCGCCAGGGGCGGGGCTTATATAGCTAAAGTGGAAAAAAAAAATCAGGTGAACGATTCCAGGGCCATCATGGCCCTCTTGTTTAACAAAATATGTTCAAAGTTGTCTGCTGTAGAATTATCGCATGTGGGAAAGGGTTAACTTAAAGAACAAGAACTGAGTAATGTCAGGTTATTACAGTATCTCCAGAAACTGATGTTTTTTGTGATGAGTAAATAGCCATTTATGTTCCTGTAATCAGTCTTCACTGGTCTTGATCCAACATTCATGTCAGATCATACAAAAACTCACCCATCTTAAAAATAGGATTTGAAATGGTGACGTTACAAACAAATTGCATACCTAATATTGATGTATTTTGGTCAATACTTCCAGAATGCTTGTAGGACTAGATTACAAACAGGGAAGATCCAAATCATGCTGTTCAGAGGCACAATCTGATCTGAACCTTTGCCGGTTGCTTAATCCTAAATGGTTGGTTTCAGTGTGACATTGGTCTTTTCTTTGCCTGTTTTGTTAATAGACTTTTAGTAAGGAAGAATGCATTATGTCTTTTATAGGAAACAATTTATCTTTTCCACTATTTTACCCTTTTCCAGATCCAAAAACTGCAGCAGGCAACTTTAAAAATGTTGATGCAAACTCTATATGAATTATTTATTTATTCCATGAAATTTAAAACATTGTGGCAAAAGGAGAAATTGCTTGACATTCCTCCTTTTGCACAAGAAATTCCTCCTCTTGCCACAAAGTATTAAAGAGTTTGCTGCAAATGCATCGAAATGCATCTGCAGCAGGTTAAACCAGTTTTCTGAAACAGAGGATTTGATAATACTTCTTCCTCAGAAATCTTTTGAAGCAAATAATGTTTAAAAACATAAAATTCATGCACCAAAAACAAAGTGTTTCCTTAGTCAAGCCTAACGTCTATGAGAGCGAAAGAAATGGATTTAATTCAATAGCATATCTCAGACCATATTTTAATAAATGTTGATCCATGTCTCTGAATTCACCAGCTTATCTAAGCCTTCACAATTTATCAAAAGTATGTACAGTCATCAATATCAGTTTACAATGAAGCAAAAGGGTCAAAAGGACCATCAAGTACTTTTGGTCAGTTATGGTCATTTGATTAACAGTTACGTTCATTCTCCATCCCAGTGACCTAGGTGATCATTATGGGCAATATCCACAGCAACAATAGTTAGACTTTTATGATCTTAAACCATCACATGCCACCCTTTAATATGTCCAGAGGGAACTGTTTTACATATAGATAGATGATCTGGATAAATGGATTAGTACTGAACTCTTATCCCTATTTCTATAACTGTTCCCCACTTGCAACTGCAGCTGACGAAGAAGGTTATCAATCAAAGGATCGTGGGTTTGAACCCTAACTTAAAGCTTAAAAGAATCATTCTTTCCGATGATTGACAACAGTCATCAATTGTTTTCCACCAAGGGGCTGAATAGTCTATTTGGGCTTGGGAAGAATGTTGTGTTGGTGTGAGAAAACCAGGAAAAGCATGTTAGATGAATTGGCCACTGTTATTTCTTGTGAAGAACTCCAATCAATCTACTCTATCTAAGTTACAAAGATTTTCCACATTTTCACAAAAATGTTTTCAAAGTTGTCTGCTGCAGATTTGAGTTTTGAACTATTTGAGCAAAAAGCCCCATAAACAAATCAGGAAACCGTTCACCATGATGAGGCGGCGTGTCGTGCACAAGACCCAGGTCTGTACCTAAAATGTCAAGGTCACATTTAGAGGTCAAATGTCAAAAAAGGTACTGTTTGATAGGACTGTACCTTGTCCGGCTTGCATCTCAACCATGCTTCATAGGATTCCCAAGTTACTAGGCACACATGTTCACCTCAAATGTCAAGGTCAGACTTAAGAGGTCAAAGGTCAAAATGAGTACTGTTTGATGGGACTGTACCTTGTCCGGCCCCCATCTTAACCATGCATCAAGGATTCCCAAGTTACTATGCACACATGTTCACCATCATAAGGTGTCGTGTTGCGCACAAGACCCAGGCCTGTACCTTAAATGTCAAGGTCACACTTAGAGGTCAAAATGAGGACTGTTTGATTGGACTGTACCATGTCCGGCCCGCATCTCAACCATGCATCATAGCAGGATTCCCAAGTTACTAGGCACACATGTTTACCATGATAAGTTGGTGTGTCGCGCACAATACCCAGGCCTGTACCTAATGTCAAGGTCACACTTAGAGGTCAAAAGACACAATGTGCTGTCCTCGTCTGGTAGGGGACTTTTGTATTGCTTGCAATACGACATTAACTTGTTTAATATGTAATTTAAACCTTTCCAAATTGCAGACACAATTTGACGCATCTGCAGCAGATGACTTATGTCACAATGCTTACAACATGATTCATAATTATGCTTTCATTTTCTGAGAATTTTTATATTATTGCCAAGACATTTGCAAAGTCGTCTGCTGCAGATTTGTTGTATGTGGGTACCGTTCACAATGGAATTGGTGGGATAATTGTGCATTGATTATATCTGGGTGAAAAGGTACAACAGCAGGATTAAGAAAATACCTTAACCCTTTCCAAAATACAACAAATCTGCAGCAGACGTCTTTGAAAGTATCTGGGGGTAAAAGCATGGAAAAGCTCTATAAATGAGGTATAATTACTGAAAAGAGATTTTGCCACAATGTTTTCAAAAAGTCTTCTGCTGCAATGCGTCAGAAAGCTTCTGTATGTGGGAAAGGGTTAATTGCTATATATTAGGAAACTGACCATATCTCCACAACGGATCTCAGGGCATTCATTATTTATGGCTTTTGTAACTGTGAGTTGTAGAGCCATCCATGTATAGATAAATGTAGGTCTAGCGCCATTTAAGTATAATGGAATCCTGTATCTTAAATGCCTCTATACAGCAGATAAATTAAATCCTTTTCCACAATGTTTTTTATCTCTATGTGATGATAATACATATGTATATTATACTTTCATTTATAGAGAATTTCCATATATTAGCATAGATATTTTCTGTTGCAGTTTATTGTATATAGGAAAATGGTAAAGCTACTTCACGTAAAAATGTCATAGTCACCTTTATTTTTTTTCATCAGTGTCATTTAATTGAGTTAATTTTAATCTTAAAATGCCCAGTGGCATTTTGGCAAGGAAAACGCAAAAAATAGTTGTCAATTGAAAATTTAACATTTTTTATAACATTGCTACAGCTGTTATTTATAAAATGCTCAATGGCTTGAAATGTTAAGATGCTACTTGGAGATTTTCCAGATTATACTTTAAATACAGTACGGCAACACCAGTTGATTCAATCCGTTAACCCTTTCCCACATACAACAAATCAGTGCAACATACAAGGCAAGAAGAACTGATGGAAAAACCCTGATAAAGCCTGATGAAGCCTGATTACACAATTCTAAAATATTGAGAAAAAAAGACAATTACCTCAATCCACAATATTTTGAAATGTAAATCAAAATGAAACTTTCAATGTTGCAAATGTTTTTAAAGCTGTAGAGGTGACAGGTTTGTTTGTAAGGAAAGGTTTACAGCTTGTTTCAAATTCAATGGAAAATATATTTCTACCAAGACTTTCAAATTCGTCTTAGGCAGATCTTTCTTTGTGGGAAAAGGGTTAATTATCCAAATGATCTAATTAACTTCCGGCCGTCAGACTGGTCAGATGTGTCAGGTACATGTACTACAATTGACCTGTTTGTACAGTATGTACTAATGAATCCTGCCCTTGATTTGATGTAATTAGACTGGTATTGGTGTCTGCTTATCAATACATCTTATATTTTGTGGATCTAAACTGAAATAAATGTGTTTATATGTCTCTGATCTGTGAAATGAGCTGGGATAAATGTGATTTCTTGTACTACTGTTAAAAGAATACTGGTCTTTCCCTGGCATTGACAATTTGTAACACCTGCAGCAGAGGACTTTTAACCCTTTCCCTCATACAATAAATCTGCAGCAGACAACTTTGAAAACATCTACTCCAGATACAGGGAATCTGTAGAATTGAAGGTATAATTACTGAAAAAAAATTGAAAACATTGTGGCAAAAGGAGAAATTGCTCGTTTTGAGCAATTTCTTCTTTGTCACAATGTTTCCAAATTCATCTGCTGCAGATGTGTCAAAATGCGTCTATAGGTCGGAAACGGACAAAACTGTTGGAAAAGGAGATTTTGCTCAACAGGCAATTTATTTCTCTTTTTCCTGCAATGTTTCTAATCTTGTATCAAAATTACATCTTCATGGGTCACAGAGAATAGAAGTCATATTGCCAGTGTTTTGTAGTAAACTTTTCCTGAATGTGTTGGAACTCAGAGAAGTCAAAGTTTCTGTATACTTGGAATTTTATTTTCCAGGTAAATTGAAACACTCACGGTTTAATTGCCTTGAATAGCATCATTTTGTAAGTTATGTCCATTTTGATCTAGGTTTTCACCTTCTAATCTCTTCCAAATAAATTTTGGAAAAATTTGCTACTATAATTGTGAATGAACTCTTCCAAATTTAAGGATTGGAAAGTCCATTATATTAGTACAAAAGGCTATGGGTAAATCCAGACTTGCATAATCTTCATACCACCTGTAGAGAATGGTTGTGACCTTTTAATCTTTTAGATTTTATCTGTTCAAAATTCAATTTCAACTAATTTCCTGATATTTCTTTTTGTTAACTCTTCCAAATTAAAGAAAAACATTATATATAAATACACAAAACATGTGAACAAATAATAATGAAAGATTTTAGTTTTGAAAGGAGGTCGATTAAGGAGGAAAAAACTTCAAATACTTTTTCTCACCTTGTCTGAAACCATTGTTTGCAGCAGAGTTGTAAAAGTCAAATTTGAACAGAGAAAGGGTAACAGGAGTTCATTTTCCCACTGTGTTAAGGCGAAGGACAGTACACGATTTGTTTAGCTTTGACAAAATGATCTTCAATTGATAAGTGGAATCTGGTGGACAATTTTGATATTTTATTGGTGTTTTAAATGGTGAAAATTTACTAGTGTTTATGACTGTGTGAGTTTGAATGACTCTAAAATGGATGCCATTGTTCTGTATCACATGGGTGGGGGCGAGGAAAAGGCGGGTAAGTAAACAGTGTGGACACATGTAGCATTTCTAATAAAATGTCACTATGTTTCATACACAATATGCCTGTCTCACACCTATGTCTTTCAAAAACTGCAAAAGGACAGAGTTGATTCTATGTCTTTCAAAAACTGCAAAAGGACAGAGTTGATTCTATGTCTTTCAAAAACTGCAAAAGGACAGAGTTGATTCTGGTTCTTTTGAATATATGAGCCGTTTCATTAGAAAACCAACACTTTGGACTCTGCGTAAAGTATCGATCCGGATCAGCCTAAGCATGCAGCGCAGGCTAACCAGGACAGACACTTTTGTGTCAGTCAATAGCCTGCGCAGGCTGATCTGGTGCGATACATTACACAGAGTCCATAATGTTGGATATCTTGTGGAACGGCTCATATCTGTTGATGACTTCATTATGATGTTAAATAATAGCTATCTTCAATACTCAGATATTCCTCAAATGTTTTCAAAGCAAAGTAAATGGGTTAAGGAAAGACAATGCCCAATGAAAAAATAATTTTTTTTTTTGTTGAAGGTAATTGAATTTTAAAAGGTGAGATGTAACATGACCCATTATATATATACTTTATAGTTTAAGAGATGTAACATGGCCCATAATAGTTAGGGTGGGATGTCATAAACGCTTTCCCACATACAACAAATCTGTTTTTCTTGTCAAATATTTAGTCCAATTTACAATTGAAATCACTCTGGCTAACATTTAATGTACATGTAATTCAACTACCTGTCACCATTCCAATAAATTATCAAAGAAACTGTTGAACCATCTATAATTAGTGATGTATATTTAATGAAAGGTTGAGACAAAGGTAGAAATGGCGGTCATGAGCCTGTTAACTGTTTACCTAAGAAAGATATTTTTAGATTTTTCTGCTTTGAAAATGAGTGAAGGTAGATTTGGGAAAAATTAACAATTTACTTTTTGATACGGAGTTGAAAGCATTGTTGAGTAAGGAGTAATTGCTTGTTGAATATGTTCACAAGTGGAAAAATTCTTTAATTAAAATTGTAATTTTGGAATTTGGAAAAAACTTAATAACATTGTGGCATAAGGGATAAAATGCTCTGGATAAGCAATCTCTCCTTTTGCAACCATGTGTTTTGCTGCAGATCCATCAAACATTTCAGTATGTGGGGAAAAGTTTTAGCTCTTGTTTTTATATCAAAAATACATTACCAGTCATTTAATACCTGATATATCATCTCTATACACCTTAATTATCCAAAAAAAATGCCCACGCTAGCATATCCCTCACGTATCCGTGACATACACGGCCGCCCGGAAGTACAGGCGCGCACGTGAGCGGGTAGTCACTTTTCATTTTTGGATTCACCGGAGTAGTCGATAAGAAAATTTATATTATTATTTCTTCTTCCAATTAACTCTTTTGTTTTATAAGGCCCTGCCTTATAATCATTTAATTGTCCAAAGATATTTTGTCTACATTAACGTCACAGCCGTAAATTATTTACTTTATTGCTGTATTTATTGTTTTGTAGCAGACGATACGCTGAGAAGCACGTGGTTTACCCCACCCGCTAATTTCAGTTACCGTCTTCGGGTGCGGAAGTCTTACTGTTTTCAATACTTTTTCCCTACCCTGTTAGCGATAGTACATTAACTATTGCTGTATGAATTATTGACTGTTCTATTCAATATTTGTGAAAAAAATTTGAAACAAAATTTATTTCAATATACGTGTCCAAACTACCGGTGTCACCGTGGTGTGGATATATATTAAAACGGATTATATACGGATTATTTACTGTTTGGTGAGTATATTTGAATTATGTCAATATCAATTACTGGTGAAGGGATGCGGAGCCCATGTGGTCATGCTGTGACTCGTAAAAGCAGGAAGATAAAGAAGACCCCTAAGAGGGTGCCTTTATCTTCATCGAGTGAGGCAGAGTTCGAGGGGTTCTCCCAACCGGACTCTGCAACGGTGTTGAGCGAGTCGAAGGGCAATGCTGAGCCTTCTTCTCCGCTCAACACAGCCGTTTTTCCGCGCGCTGAGGAAATTCGGATGGTAGCTTTGGGTGAGAGTTGCTCCGTCGGGAAACTTCAGAAACCGTACGGAAACAGCGGGGAAAATGCTCAGCTGGATCATTTAACCGCTGAACCTCACCATCTGTCGCCTGGTGTCAGGGCTGGGCCTTCGAAAGAAGGAGTGCCTTTGGTAGCTTTCCGGGATAACCGCATGAGTTGTACCAATCCGACACCATACTCTGAGCTACAGCTGTCTTCGGACAGCTGCAGAGTACCGGTTACCTACGTCGGGGGACGTAGTGTTCCGGAGACTTTGTATAGTGCAGCTTCACTCCTACCTATGCATAGTCAACCTGGGTTTTGTTGGGCTGAGCAACAAAACCCAAATACCGAGGCACGTCAGGTCACCGGGCAACCGGAGAGGAGTCATTTGTTAATGACGCGACCTGTCACCAGTCAGTCCGGGTTGGACTGGACTGGGCCAGTCAGTCACGTTGCCATGACTAGACCAGGTAATCGCTCACGTATCCGTGATGCGACAGGGCAAAGGTCCGATTGCAAGGACCCAGCCAGGCAAAAGGTTGATCGTTTAGCAGCGATTCATCCTGGCAGTCAGACTATCTTAATTGATTCGACGACTAGCCAAAATCGCGCGCATGGAGACATGCCGCATCAGGTCAGTAGCCCATTTCGTTATGGTGCTACGGGCCAATCGGTCACGCCTGTGAATACGACACAAACACCAGTGTCTTATGTAAACACAGGCCAACCGAGTAGTCAGGCATTTTTCAATGCCTCGTCTACACTGCCAGACGACTATGTAAACATGGCGCGTCCAGGCACGGGTTCTGTGGTGATAGACCGAATTGATTCAAATTATCGATCGATCTCTGCTCCACTACAGAATCAGAATAATTTTAACCCTGGTATTGCACCGGGTTCGATTATTCCTCTGTCTTCCATCGGGTATGGGGGTTACGAAAAATCTTTTTCTTCCCCTGGGGGGACAGTGTATGTCGCTAGAGAATACGCTTCCCCTCAATACCAGCCACCGGTCCATACTATGGAACCGTTAGGTGTTAGACAGGCCTACCGGGATCAGCATTACCCATCTCATGGGGATTCACTGCTCTCGGGGGGACACCTATTTGATAGGCAGTCCGGTTATAGGCAACCTCGGGATGGTAGCTTTGGGTGAGAGTTGCTCCGTCGGGAAACGTCAGACACCGTACGGAAACAGCGGGGAAAATGTTCAGCTGGAACGTTCAACCGCTGAACCTCACCATCTGTCGCCTGGTGTCGTGGCTGGGCCTTCGAAAGAAGGAGATGCCTTTGGTAGCTTTCCGGGAAACCGCAGGAATTGTACCAATCCGACACCTTACTCCGAGCTACAGCGGTCTTCGGACAGCTGCAGAGTACCGGTTACCTACGTCGGCGGACGTAGTTCTCCGGAGACTTGGTATAGTGCAGCTTCACTCCTGCCTATGCATAGTCAACCGGGTTTTGTTTGGGCTGCACAACAAAACCCAAATGCCGAGGCACGTCAGGTCACCGGGCAACCGGAGAGGAGTCATTTGTCAATGACTCGACCTGTCACCAGTCAGTCCTTTTTGGACACGACCGGGCCAGTCAGTCACGTTGCCATGACTAGACCAGGTAGTCGCTCACTTAGCCGTGATGCGACAGGGCAAAGGTCTTATTGCAAGGACCCAGCCAGGCAAAAGGTTGATCATTTAGCAACGATTCATCCTGGCAGTCAGACTTTCTTAAATGATTCGACGACTGGCCAAACTCGCGCGCATGTAGCCATGCCGCATCAGGTCAGTAGCCCATTTCATTATGGTGCTACGAACCAATCGGTCACGCTTGTGAACACGACACAAACACCAGTGTCTTGTGTAAACTCAGTGCAACCGAGTAGTCAGGCATTTTTCAATGCCACGTCTACACTGCCGGCCGGCTATGTAAACATGGCGCGTCCAGGCACGGGTTCTGTAGTGATAGACCGTATTGATTCAAATTACCAGTCGATCTCTGCTCCACTACAGAATCAGAATAATTATAACCCAGGTATCGCACCGGGTTCTATTATTCCTCTGTCTTCCATCGGGTAGGGGGGTTACGGAAAATCTTTTTCCTCCCCTGGGGGGACAGTGTATGTCGCTAGAGAATACGCTGCTCCTCAACACCAACCACCGGTCCATACTATGGAACCGTTAGGTGTTAGACAGGGTTCAACGGCCTACCGGGATCAGCATTACCCATCTCATGGGGATTCACTGCTCTCGGGGGGACACCTATTTGATAGGCAGTCCGGTTATAGGCAACCTCTGGATCAGAATACATTGCGTCATTCAGTGAAAGAGAGGTCGAAACCGTCCAATACGGTCAGTTCGGCCCCGGCAGAAGTTTTTGCATGGCCGTCCTCTGCTGCGGAGAGGGGGCCTGCTTCGCAAAATCTTCGGCAGAACATGGATTTTCTGATTTATCCCTGTCTGAGTCGGACATAGATCTACCGGTTGGAATACCGAGTAGACAACCTCAGAAGAGTACCTACAACCCTACATCTTCGTCTGACGATAATGAGGGAAATAGGTCAACTTCCGATGAGGAGCCAGCTGTAGAGCGTTGGTCTCTTCAGCAGGCTATTGACGAAGTATTTCGGGTGGTGCCGAATACTTCATGCCCTAAGGTTGACGCTCCCCACGTCGCAAAACCTTTCGAGCCTAGAGGAACTTAATGTACAAGCTTTTCGCCAGTGCACTTGCTTCCTCAAACTAACAACTTGGGCAGGTTGTTAGACCAATTGCAGTCGACCAGGTCTCTAGAGGCTATACCTCCAGGCTGGTCGGTCCCAGGACCCATTTCTAGGAAATGGGTCAACTCTAAGGCGTATTCTACGTCTAAGGAGTTCTTCCCGGTCAAAGTGCCAGCTTTAGACGGGGATGCAGCTACACTGGGGTTAACTGCACCCGCTTCTGTCCAGGTCTCTTTTAAGATACTAGAGAAGTGGGAGGCCAGAGCAAGACTGGGTGTATTGGTGTCATCTCATGACAACCATTTCGCAGTCGCTCTGTCTTTGTTGTTGAAAGAGGAGAATATCTCTAGCCTAGGGGCTAACAGAATTCTCGAAGCTTTCGACACAGGCAACAGGCATCTCATGGCACTGAATCTTCAGACCATCACAGAGATACTGTCCATGAGGAGGGACGCAGTTATAGTTGCTCCTAACTCATTGCTACGTGCTAGCAAGGACAGCCTGAAAGCCGCACCATTGGAGTCGAAACAACTCTTTGATGGAAGGATTGCTGCGGTGACAGCTTCTGATGCTTCAGAACAGTCGACGCCTTTCGGCGAACGCAGCTAAGGCTTTTGCGCAGGGCCAGAAACGTTCAACGTATTCTGCGAATGTGGGTAGTTCTAAGAAACCCAACCCAGCAAAGAAGCCAAAACGGTATGTGAAGGCGTTTCAGCCTAAACAAACCCCTTCCACGGGTCAGAAATCGGCTAAACCGAAGCGCCCCTATCAGGGTACTAACATCGGCAGCCTGCTAGAGTTAACACGAATCCGAAGCCGCAGCCCTAGGGATTCGCTCCTCTCTATGACAATCCCAAGGTCGGAGATTACAGTCGGGGGCCGCCTGTCATTTATCACGGAGGAGTGGGAAAGTGTCACATAGGATCGTTGGATTTAGTCTGTGATACAGGAAGGGTATCTGATTCCCTTCATTTCCCCCCCTCCTCTGACAGGCGTGCCGATCGACATTTCGTCTCGTCATCCGGCCATGTCAGAGGTGATTTCATCGCTTCTGAAAAAGAATGCCATAGAGAGCGTTCTCAACCCCAATTTTCGGGGTTTCTACAGCCGTCTTTTTCTTGTTCCGAAGAAAGACGGCAAGTGGAGACCGGTTATAGATTTATCTGCGCTAAATCTATTGATTCCGGTCGATAAATTCAAAATGGAGTCGACCCGCTCCATCCGAGTTGCAATTCGGAAAGGCGACTGGGCGGTCTCTCTAGACCTAACACACGCCTTTTTATCACATCCCGATCGCTTCCTCCTCGGGGAAATACCTTCGGTTTGTGATAGAGGGAGAAGTGCTCCAATTTCAGGGCTCTTCCCTTCGGCCTCAAGTCCGCCCCTCGAGTGCTTACGAAGATATCAGGGCATGGGAGCATTTTCTTCGTATGAAAGGACCCCAACTTCTTCAATACTTCGACGATTGGCTTCCCCACAGGACGGATCGTGTACTTCTTTTTCACGATCTATCCCTAGCCTGGCGGACCATTCTGCGGTTGGGTTTAATACCCAACACGCAGAAGTCGGAATTAATTCCGTCAAAGAGGTTCACGTTCGTGGGTATGACGTTTTTCACCGACTTAGCGGTAATTCGAGTACCTTCGGACAGAGTCTATTCGCTAATACAGAATAGACAACTATATTCCACTCATTCGGCAGTGAACGTTCAGAATTCGCAAAGGAATAATAATAATTACTCCCCGAGTTCATAATGAGGCTGAGAACCATTTCGTCAACTTCCGGTTTCACTTCTGGAAGGAATTTCTGGAAGGGAAGATGATGACAGAACACTTCTCTGGCCCAGAGACCGTGGTTATACGTCCTTCTGGCCTGCCTATCGACATAACCGTTACATCTTCCTTAGATATAGACAGTTCTTACCGATTGATGTTAATAAGGTAGGTCAATCTCTCTGAACGTTTGTCGACGGCTACCGCGTCTTAAGTTTTACTGAGAATTATAAATTCGTATTGCTTGGCGAACACTAACAGGGAAGTGAGTTCTTTGCTTTCAGTAGAAATGAATTACATTAAGTTTCACAGACTGATGGTTAGAATTAGAAAAAACCCAATTGTAGGAGTTAACTCCAAAATAGGATTTGTCTTGCGTCCTTTGGTCGCTTACAAGAGCTCCATACGAACTCTTGAATCGACGTCTTTAAAGTTTTTTACTTATAAAACCGTCTTTTTATTAGCTTTAACTACAGATCGTCTCTGTAGAAACCGGGCAGATCAGATTCAATGAATCTGATGGCTCCTTACTCTACTGTGTCAACAAGGGTTCCTGTCTAAGAACCAGTTGCAGTCGGTCCTGCCTGGGTCCCCTTGTGGCTTCACAGCGAGTGGTTTGCTAATTCACATAATCCAACACATAAATAAAGTGAATACCGATTGAACCTGTATTCAATCCCCTCTTTCCCTTTATACATCCGTTGGAATCAAGTATGTTTGTTCTTAAAAAAATATGGAATAATATACTACAACGTACCTGGAACGACAGTAAGTATTGGTCGAACCTCCCGTCCTATGCTACGAAGTCATCAGGTATTAAATGACTGGTAATGTATTTTTGATATAAAAATGAAGTTTTTTAAAGTAAAACATATTTTTATTAGAAAATACTTACCAGTCATTTATAGAGTCCCACCTCCCAACCCCGCGTCGTCACCAATACTTAACGGTGAATGAAAAGTGACTACCCGCTCACGTGCGCGCCTGTACTTCCGGGCGGCCGTGTATGTCACGGATACGTGAGGGATATGCTAGCGTGGGCATTTTTTTTGGATAATTAAGGTGTATAGAGATGATATATCAGGTATTAAATGACTGGTAAGTATTTTCTAATAAAAATATGTTTTACTTTAAAAAACTTCATTTTCCTCTTATAATAGCTAGGTGAAATGTGTCCTTAAAAGGTATTACTTCAAAAACAACCATGTAATGAGATTGTTTTATATAGCCTTGCGAAACAGACTGAATCAATCTAATTATTCCTTGTAAAAGAGAGGTAAATAACTTCAAAAGATTATAGCTGATACAAGAAATGGGCAACAATGGACCTATAAACAGAGAATGTAAATTAGATGAGCCCTGCCCATTTAATTAACCCATTTCCTCATACAAAAATAATCTGCAGGAGACTGTTTTAAAATCATATGGAGGCAAAGTATGGATAATCTCTGTAAGTGAGTGAAGAATCAAAGAAAACATTTGAAAACATTGTGGCAACAGGAATTAATAATAAGCAATTTCTCCTTTTGTCTCAATGTTTTCAAACAACTTCTGCTATAGATGCATCAAAAAGCATCTTTTAGTGGGAAAGGTTTAAGTCATTGTCCTCTTACATGTTAGAGACAATTTGAAGCAGACAACTTTTTAAAAAGTAGAAATTCCATTGGGGAAAGTGAGTTTGAGCTATTAAGTCACATTAAATTCATTAAGTTCATTAAAATCGAGCAATATTAGCTGCATACAAATTGGTGAATTTGAATACTGTTTCATTGAGGAATTTTGTGAAGTAAAGCGCTCAGTAGCTTGTGAACTAAACAAAAAGGCTTTCAATATGTGTAATAGATAATAACAATTAGACAATTAAAATTAACGACAATTTAAATGCATGCTAAGTTTTATCTACCATTAATTGCTTTCCTATGAATAAACAGGAAGTGTCATGTTCCATATCAGGTTGTCACAGTAAAAGACTCTATTGTTATCTCGGACATTTAAACTGTCGTGATGAGTGTATAAAATATCTTGTACTGCATTGCACTAACATTACAGAAGGAAATAAGACAGGGGGCAAAAAATTGGATCACTTACGAAATTCTGTCATAAACTATTGATTTATCAAGGTAAAAATGCACCAAGAAATCTTAAAATGAATTACATATAAACATTTTTTATTGAAATTGAACCACTTTGAATTTGCCATATCTTCTTACTCTGTTAGAAACGTTGTAATTACTGTATTATTTATAACCCTTAGTATTCACTACTCATGTAACTTTTGTCAAAGGTTAATATTTGTATTGTTTTGGGTTAAATTTCCTTCTTGCTTGAAGTTTTAACCCTAAATACAATTAAATAAAAAAAAAATGGTATTTTTTAATGCTTATAGAACTTGGTAAATTGATTTATCAAAATTTTGATAATATATGCTGAATTAAAATTAAAACTAAAACAGCAGAAGTATTGAAGACGAAGATCTGATTACTTCAATGTATGTTCAGACTGATCTTGGGCTATTGTTAATGTACATGTATACTTTAAAATAGATTATTTATGGAAAATTGATGATCTGTCTTATACATATTTAACCCTTACCCACTTGCAACAATTTTGCATCAGACAACTTCCTTTCCAGATTCGATCCCCAGTTGCGGCTGTCATGATGAAGTGCCCTTTGGCAAGGCACTTTTCCTGTAAGACTGGTTTGTTTTCCAGGGATCATGAATAAGTGAACTATCACTGTGATATAACTGAAATAATGTTGAAAGGGGCATTAAACGCCAATAAAACCAGCAGACAACTTCAATAACATCATTCCACAAATGTGGAAAATCCTTATAAATGAATGTATAATTATTGAAAAGAGTTAAGAAACATTGTGGCTAAGGGAGAAATTGCTAAATTAAGGAGATTCAGAAAGGGTCTGTATGTGGGTGAGGATTTAAGGTTGCTATATTAACCTGATATCTAGTTATCAAGGGATGTAAAAGGACATCTAAATAACCAAATTAGAGTTAAGGACTCGGGATCAAAGCCAGTGTGGCGAGGTAATGTTTATAACCAAATCGGGTAATTTACAAAAAGTGGGCGGGTCAGAAATAGCAAAGAAATCTAGACTTTATTAATTGTAATATATTGCAACTTGTTTGGATGTGTTAAGTGCCTAACAGATATTTGGAGAAAATTTCTTGTTGAAGGTGATTATTTATAAATTGTTTTATGTGATCAATGAACAGTGTCTAGTGACTAGTAAGAATAATTTAAATGTTGCGTCAAAAAGAAAGATGTGAGAGAGAGCCCCGGTAGCTCAGTCGGTAGCGACGTGAGCTGTCAATCCAGGGGTTGCGAGTTTGAATCCCAGCTCGGCCAACATTTTTTCTGACGTTCGACAAAAGTGTTAAATGTTATTTAAGTAGAGTTGAAAACCATGGTTGTGTTACAGTATTGCTACCAACCATGGTTGGCAATAATCAAGATCCAACCATGCTAATCATGGTGCCAAATGTTATGAATGTTAACAAATGTTATGAATTTTTAGACCTTGGTAAAATGGCCACAGCTAATCACTGTCAATTACAGGGATATAACCATTGAATATGGTGGTCAAAATTAGCAGAGATTGTGGCAAAAAGAGAAATTGCTTATACAGACAAATTTCTCCTTTTGCTGCACTGATTTCAAGTCATCTACGTAATAGGCGTTATAACAGTGTCTGCAAGTGGAAAAGGAATAATACTATTTAGGCATTTTTCAGGATAGTTGTCATTGTTTTTTACACTCCGAAGAATTGATAGATAGTAATAATGCATTTTTGAGTGGGAAAAGTTATTTGATTTATGGACCATGGAACAACAGATTAATTGAGAATCCTGTGAATGTACGAGATATATTGATTTTATAAAGGGAAAAGTAGCTTTTATCTTCTCCTATTATTCATATGTTATTCTTATCTGTGTACACGCAAGAATGTGTGACACTTTAATGTACAGATGATTTTGATTAATCTGTACAACTTACTCTGAGGCTAGATCTTTAATCTTATGGTGGAATTTGTTCCTGGTATGGTGGAAGGTTTGGGAGTTTTAAATATTATATAGTCTACTTTTGTAATCATATACACGTCTAATATTGGCATATATCTGGATTTCATATTGATTCAAGGCTCTGTTTACCTGATGTATTTTCACACATTCAAATGCATTTTGTAAACATTGAGCACTTTTTCCTTTTGTCACGTATACAGTTCTATCACTATTTCCTCTTTAGAGATTTTTCATATTTTGTCTGTATGTTTTCAAAGTCACCTGCTGTGAGTATTTGTATGTGGGAAAGGGTAAGTTTATAGCATAATCAAAATTGGATGTAATATTTCTCACATTGTTTTCCAAATGTATGCTAAAAGTGCTTTGAATTTTTTTATGACTATGAACAATTCATTTGTGTATGCTTGGTCAAAAAATAAACTATAATTTGCTCCTAAAGTCACAAGACCAAATTGTAGTATTGTGGTTTTAATCTGTTGTCAACATTATTTCAGCTATATTTTATTCAATATCCCATGGAAATCAAACTGGTACTAGGCTAGCAAAATGTCCCTTGACCAAGGGCATTCTACTATAACCTTCACATCTAGAGATCGACGCCCGATTCCTGATCACCGTCGCTAATCCACTTAATTGGCCTCAGCAGATTCTTAAAAAGATCAAGCACTTTTAATCTTTGGTTGTTGTTCTCATTGCCTATAGCAAATTGTCTCCTTTTGCCAGAAATGTTGTCTGCTGTCACATTGCATCAAAACTCGTCTACATGTGGGGAAGGTTACATAATAACCCTTTCCCACATACCGACGCTTATTGACAACACTGCAGCAGACGTCTTTTGAAAATATTGTGGTAAATGGAGAAATTAATCATAATGAGCAATTTCTCATTTTGCCGAAATGTTTTTAACTGGTTTCAATAAGTTGTCTGCTGCATATTTCTTGTATGTGGGATATATTAAGATTGTTGAAAAGAGGTTATTTCCTGTGACAAACTTTTCTCTCTGTTTTCTTTGCATTACAAATGGTTATCTGCATAATTAAGTAAAATACTAAATTGAAAACTGGCCTTATCAGACATTTTACACATTCGGAAAGTCAGAATATAATTTATAAGGATATGTTTATCCAAAGTCTTTATGCATGTTTTCTATAACAGATGACTTTTAATGCTTTTGCAGCTGAGGACTTTTGAAAACATTTGGGCAAAATCTGCTCAAAACAAACAGGTTACCTTAGCCAATGTTTACAAAAGTCAATGTGACATGCGTCATTTGTCTTCCACCTATGGGCTAAGTCTATGTGGAAAAGCAGCCAGTTGCTTGGGAAGATTGTTGTGTGGAGAACTGGTGTGAGAAAACCAGGAAATGCATGAGTAGGTGAACTGGCCGCCGTGATATAACTGAGAAATTGTTAAAAACGGCGTTAAAGCCCAATCAATCAATCAATCATTAGCCAATGTTTACAACTCTGAATCAAATCTCCATTTCCTACAAAGTTTTCAACACTGAATCAGATCATATTTCTTATATTCGATATGATTTCCGACAATGTTTTCAAAGCAATGTTTATAGAATATAATAAATATAATCTGATTCAGTGTTAAAAACATTGTAGGAAATGGAGAAACTGTATATTATTACAACTTTGTAATTTGAAAGCAGACAACAGGAAAAAGATTTTATCGGGTAAATGGTTTTAACCCTTTCCCTCATACGACAATTCTGCAGCAGACGACTTTGAACATATTTTGTCAAAAAATAGAAAATCTCTATAATTAATTGGATAATAAATAAAGTATGACTAAAAGTGGAAAACATTGTGGCAAAAGGAGAAATTGCTTGTTTTGAGCAATTTCTTCTTTTGTCACTTTGTTTTCAAACAGCCGTCTGCTGCAGAGGCATCAGAAAGCATCTATATGAGGGAAAGGGTTAATCAATTCCCTCATGTACAGACATTTAAATGCATCTGTAGCAGACCATTTTTGAAAACATTGCAGCAAAAGAAGAAATTACTAAGGAGTTTATCCTTTTGCCACAATGTTTTCAACTCTTATTTTGCTACTATGTTTTCAAAATTTGTTTGCTAGTGTCAGGCTTCAAAAAGTGCCTTTATGTGGGAAAGGCTTAATTTTTGTTTATGGATTAATTCACATAACATGAATTTAAGCAGACATGTAGAGTGTATTTGTTTAAACCCTGAAAACATACACCAAATATAAATGAAAGAACACTTATTGAATGAAGTTGAAAATATTGTGAAAAATTATAAATTTTTCATTAACCCTCATACGACAATTCTGCAGCAGACGACTCGGAACGTATTTTGTCAAAACATAGAAAATCTCCATAATTGAATGGATAACCTATGACAACAAGTGGAAAACATTGTGGCAAAAGGAGAAATTGCACGTTTTGTGCAATTTCTTCTTTTGTCACTATGTTTTCAAAAAGCCGTCTGCTGCAGAGGTGTCAGAAAGCGTCCATATGAGGGAAAGGTTAAGAGAAATGTCTCCTTTTGTCACAATGTTTACAACTGTTTTGAATGGTTCTACTGTAACTTATATGTGTTATTAGAACTGAACAATCATAACTTAATTAAACAAAGACATGTTTGTGCTTGAATTTAACATCTATGGGAATTAAAGGGAAATTATTAAAAAAGAAAATGTAAGTATACAGTCACTTAAAGAAGAAAACACAATAAAGAAATTGTGCTCATTGCTCATGATCAGTAATCATCTACATAAAAACACAAAAATCAAAAATTCTATGATGTCTCCGTAATCATTTGCCACAGAAGCGTCTAAATGAGTAATGTGAAAACAAAATAGAATTAAGGTCTGTTGAAATATTAAAAAGCTTTCAGAATGAAACCGAAAACTATTTCACGGAAATGAAAATGTTGACTTTGAAGAATATACTGAGAAAAGTGTGACATCTGCAATTAGATTGGTAAAAAGTTGTGGGAATTTAAGAAATACTGGTAGGTCTTTTTGATGCAATATTCTAGTGTGTCAAAAGGTGTCTGGATCGTGGAAAGGTTGTGATAACATTTGTAGTACTACATGTAGTGTTATAATGAATTCCCTTAACCCTTCCCCACATACAGATGCTATCTTAAAGTCTATACAGCAGAACCGCCTTGGTGGGGTAGTAGTCACGAACTTCAGTGCCACGGGTGCGGGAGGTCCTCAGGTTCGAACCCTGGCCAGGTCATACCAAATACTTTAAAAATGGTAGTAATGGCTGTCCTCCTTAGAGTTGAGGATTGCATGGTTAGCATTACAACTGACTGGCTTGTGTCAGAGCATAAATGGACCAGTGAGTACTGATAACTTACCCAGGAAACGCCGTGATATAACTGAACAATTGTTGAAAGAGTCCTAAAACACCAAACATTATCAACAATCTCTATACAGCTTACAACTTTTGAAATAATTGTGGCAAATGGAGAAATTGCTCATAAAGAGCTTTTTCTTTTTTTGCCAAATTTTTTCAACTTTAATTATCAAAGGTTCCTTAAAAATACCAGAGTTTGCCACACAATATTCCTAACAGATTTTTGTTTTTATAGAAGGACATTTCTTGTCTTGTGGAACAAGCTTTCTGTTCATGCCTGCAGCAGAGAACGTTTGAAAACTTGATTGAAAATGGAGTATTTAATGCTCTAGATCAGATGAGCATGGATCAGAGCATGTTCTTCTATTTCAATAGTCATATGTATCTCGTTTGATGTAGTTTATAATTATAAGACTAATGCTTGGACATATTTCCTTGCTATAGATGATCGGCTAGCATACAAGAAATAATGAGAGCACTTTGTTCAAATAGAAGAATTTACTCATGTTGTCAAGTTTACCAAACTTATATTTCCTATTGTCCACATTTATCTATCACGGCTATTTGAAAACATAGTGACAAAAGAAGTGCAATTTCTCCTTTTGCCACAATGTCTTCCACTTTTAGTCATACAGGTTATAACTATTCATTTATAAAGATTTTCTAATTTTGGCAGATTTTTGGCAGAATTGTCGTATGAGGGAAAGGGTTTAGAGTTAGGCGAAGACATTTTCAGAGCTGACAACTATAACAATAGTGTATCAGTCTCCCAATACAGCAAGGTTATAGAGAGATGTTTAGAGAACAATTTTCCAGGAATTGCTTCTTGACATAACAAGGCATTGCAGAGTTTCATTTAAATTGATTTTTCCAATGCTTTCAATTTTATAAATGGGATTTGACTGATCTCACTTGCGTATAGTTTAGATTGCTTTTTAAAATATTGTAAAAAAGGAAGAAAAGAGCAACATGTAATGAGTAAAGAACACAAAGTCATGAGCTTAGTCTTTATGTGCCGCGAGGTAGTTTTGTTTCTATTCATGTCCATTTATTTACATTAATCTATGGATGTCTCGTTTGAAAAATTGCTCAGATGTCTCGGAAATTGCATGATTTAAAAACATTGCGAGAAAAGAAGAAGTATTTATATATGACTGCTGCAGATTTGTTGTATCAGGGAATGGGTTTAAGGTACGTGCTATACAGTTGGATAAATGGTGGGTGTTTCAACTTTAAGCCTAGTTCACTGAAATTCAGAATCCAATCTTCATGTTTCCTAGCCGAAGTGTTAGAGTATAGATTAGTCAATGACCAAAGGTGTTAATTGCATGGTAATGGTACTTAACCCTTTCCCACATACAACAAATCTGTAGCAGATGACTGAAAACATTCTACGCTTGGGGAAAATATTATATCTATTGATGAAAGTTCAATTTTAGTATAGAGTTGAAAACGTTTTGGGAAAAGGAGAATTCGCTCATGATAAATGATTTCTCTTTTTCAAACAATGTTAATCAAAAGACTTATGTTTTACATGCACTAAAAAAATTGTATGTGGGAAAGGGTTAACTATTTACCAATATTACAAATGTTCAATTGTCTGTTAAATAGTACTTTGGGATCAAAATCTGGAACAATAGTGGGAGTATATAATGTTGAGTTGGGGTTGAAAACGTTGTGGAGAAATATATTTACCCAATACTTTTGGAAACATTTTGGCAAAAGGAGAAATTGCTGATCATAAATGAGCAATTTCTCCTTTTTCCACAATGTTTTCATCTTTGTTCAATAATTTTACATTCATTTATCCAGATTTTTCTTATTTTTGCCTTCAAGTGATGTCTTCAATTTTAGTTCTATGCTGCAGATTTGTTGTACAGTCTGACCTGTGTTTAAAGACCACCCATGGGAAGAGACCAGTAATGGTCTTTGTTCACAGGTGGTCTTTAATTACAGGGTCATTTATGCAGAAAAGGAGTAATTGGGAAATCAAAAGTGTGGTTGCTATAGACAGGGAATTGCTAAACAAAGGTGGTCTTTAGCACAGGTTTGACTGAATGTGGGAAAGAGGTAAAAATGATAACAGACATGCATGCTGGTGTCCTTCTTCATCCAAGTTGCAGAGAAACTTATCCCTGCAGATTAATGCATCAACTTGAACAATAATCCATTTAATACCAGCAAGAGTTTAATAATGTACTGGTACATGTATTTACACTTTCCCACACTATTGTAACAACAATTTTGCAGTAGACCACTTTGAAATCATTTGGTTGAAGTTATGGTCAACATCTATAGATTAAATATTAATCATGGAATATAGTTGAAAGCATTGTGACAAAATATATTGCTTTCTCCTTTTTAGCTCACCTGGGCACAAAGTGCGAGGCTCATAATTGTGATTGATTTTTGTCTGTCATCCGTCTGTTCACTTTTACCTACAAACGACTTCTCCTCCTAAACCAATAGACCAATTTCAAAATAATTTCACAGGAATGTTCTTTAGTGAGCCTCTTTCAAACTTGTTCAAAGAATTATATTCCATGTAAAACTTTGGTTGCTGCGGCATTAGAAAAGGGGAAAATTGCCAAAACTTTAAAATCTTCTTGTCAAAAGTACTAGTCTATGTGGAAAAGCAGCCAGTTGCTTGGGAAGATTGTTGTGTGGAGTACTGGTGTGAGAAAACCAGGAAATGCATGAGTAGGTGAACTGGCCGCCGTGATATAACTGAGAAATTGTTAAAAACGGCGTTAAACCCCAATCAATCCAAAAGTACTGGCCTGATTTAAAGTAAATTTGACACAAATGTTCCTTAGGGAACCTTCTACCAAGGTTGTTCAAATTAATCTGATCCATTGAAAAACATGGCGGGGCTTTACAGTTTTCCGTGTATGTACATTGTAAAAATCTTCTTGTCCAAAAGTACCTGCTCTATTTAAATATAATTTGGCACAAATGTTCCTTGGGTGACCCTCTACCAAGATTGTTGAATGTTTTCCTATCTGATGAAAAACATGGCTGCTAGGGGAGCGGGGCTTTTTTATTCTGATCCGTTGAAAAACATAGCCACCACCGGTGGGTTGCTTGTTTTCCTTATATGTGTAGAGTAAAAACTTTGAAAACTATTGAAGTTCTATTAAATCATTTGAGTGATTTAGGGCCATCATGGCACTCATGTTTCATAATGTTTTCAGGAGTTGTCTGCTGCAGAGGCATCAGAAAGTGTCTTTATGTGGGAAATGGTTAATTCATGATCTGACTCAAGTTAAACCTATAGCGGACGCACACAAAGGCTGACAGTCCTCCGCAGCAGAGGATTTATGAAATCATTGTCAGAAAAGGAGAAATTGCATGTTGCATACTATTTCGTTTTAGCCTTTATGATTTAATCAAATATATATTTCCAATATTTGTGGATAAATCACTTTTTTCTCATGTGTTTTGAAGCAGACAACACCAAATCATCTTATTATGGTAATAGTTTACAAATATATCAAAGGTGATCCTATTACAAAAAAAGACTGCTGGCCTTCATGTTATTATTGGCTGTAATAATGGTGCTTCTGGCAGTGTTTGGACATCATTGTTTTTGTTACCGTGGTTACAAGTGGTCATGATGGGCATTGTTATTAGGGGATCAATATTTGGTAATTGTAAATTCTGTTTAATGTCCTTATTTCAATTTACTGCATCCTTATATTGAGAGAAACTTGAATCAACCCTTTCCCACATACAAATAATCTCCAGGAGACACATTTGACCACCTCTAGGTAAAGACATGGACAGTCTCTGTAAGCCTTTCCCTCATATAGACGCTTTCTGACGCCTCTGCAGCAGACAGCCTTTTGAAAACATAGCGACAAAAGAAGAAATTGCACGTTTTGTGCAATTTCTCCTTTTGCCACAATGTTTTCCACTTTTTGTCATAGGTTATCCATTCAATTATGGAGATTTTCTATGTTTTGACAAAATACGTTCAGAGTCGTCTGCTGCAGAATTGTCGTATGAGGGAAAGGGTTAAATGCATTGTTGACTTTAGAGTATTATAAGTTGAAAACTTTGTGGAAAAGGAAAAGTGCTCATTATAAACAAATTCTTCTTTTTCCAAACATTTCAAATGTCGTCTGCTGTGGTTGTGTCAAGTAGCATCTGCATGTGGAAAAGGGTAGGTAAGTGTCACATGTTGGATTATTGTGAATTGAATTTTCCCAGAAATGAAATTGTTGAGGTAAATCCAATTATAAGCCTGTTAGTTCAACCTGACAATGTAATTACCCTTCTACAAACTGGATAACAAACAGAATCAATGCCCCTGCAGAATCTGTACATCTTCAACTTGATGATTGTACCTCAATCATCAACCTAATTGTAGACGCATTTTAATGCACCTGCAATAGAAGACTTTTGAAAATGATGGGGAAAGGAGAAATATTGCAATTGTTGTGTGGGAAAAGGTCAAGAGGTGTCTGCTTTGAAAACATCTGTTGACCAATTTTTGATCTTGTTAAAAACCATTGTAGGAAAAGGGATGACTAATGTAGTCGGTATGCTTTGTAAACTAAAGGGATATGTAACGCCCCTTTCATATATACAGATGCTTTCTGATGCCTCTGCAGCAGACCATATTTGAAAATATTGTGGTAAAAACAGAAATTGCCCATGATGGACAATTTCTTCATTTTGCCGCAATTCAATTATGTTCTTTCATTTCAAGAGAGTTTCTAGATTCTTTGCTTAAATGTTTTCAAAGTCATCTGCTGTAGATTTGTTCTATCTGTGAAAAGGATACTAAAGATAGTATATAATGGCGTTTGTTCTTCCATATATTTCAGATTCTTCAGAGAGACATAGAATCGCACTCCCGTGTTGTCTCGGCTGTACTTAAACTGAGCGAAAAACTTAACAATGACAAAGATCTACTCGGCTACCCCTTGGAGCAAGGATCCCTTGAGATTTCTGCCCACAACCTTGAGCGCCGCTGGCATGGAATTTGGCTTCAGTCACTAGAATGGCAGTGCCGATTGGAGGATGCCATTAGCCGCAAAAAGGTAGGTTTTCTATGTTGTCTTTAAATAACATGACAGGATTTAAGCAGGATTTGGACTAGTCCCGACTGTAAATATCAGTCTGCAAAAAAGAAATATCTGTTCACCTCGGTCAAAGTCTTCCTTTATCCTTCCAATTTTTGCATTAGAAAAGGTAGACAACTCATATCAGATAAACCTTTAACCGTTTCCCACATACAACAAAAGGGCAGCAGACGACTTTGAAAACAAATACCTGAAAACATTTGAAAACTCCCTTTAAATTAAAGTACAATAATTGAATAGAGTTGAAAAGATGGTGACAAAAGGAGAAATTGCTTGTTTTGAGCAATTTCTTTTTTTGTCACCATGTTTTCAAAAAGGCGTCAGAAAGCGTTTATATGAACGAAAAGGTTAAGACATACAGGACAAAATCATAGAGAACATTTAAGGGAAAGAAATGAATGTGGAATTCTTTAATAGAGTTGAAAACAGTGTTTTGTCTGCTGCAGATGCATAATTGAAAATGCCTCTACATGTGGAAAAGGGTTCAAAGAGTATTTTTCATGTTGTCAAAAATTATCTGCTGTTCAGGTATCAAAATCATGTGTTAAATGTGGAAATTGATTTATTTATATTTGTCATATAATAATACTTTATGGTTTTATCTTTCCCCTCCAACAGCTTTGATGAGTCTGTTATTTATGAGATTTGTGACATATTTTATGGAAATCCAAGAATGCCTGTGATGGTTCATGGTGTTTAATGTTAGGCTGATTTTTGTGTTTGTTTGGAATAAATCATAGGAAGGCTCTATGAGATATTTCAGTTTGAAGAATTGTATATCAAACTGTTACTATATAAATGTACATTCAGGCATTCTATCCTGTTTTAACCCTTTCCCACATGTAACAGAGCTGCAGCAGACAACAAGAGTTATATGCCTGGTTGGGTCAGTATCAAAGACTTTAAAAATGGTAGTGATAGCCTCCCTCCTTGACTCTAAGGGTTGAGGGGATAGTTTTACAACTCCTTCATTGGTATCAGAATAAATAATACCTGTTATAATAAGTACTGGTCAATTGGTAACCCACCATACAATGGGATATAATTGAAATATTGTTGACAACGGCGTTTAAACAACATTCAAAATGTTTAAAGTCTTCATGGCCAAAAGAACTTGCCTAATTTGAAAATACTTTGGCACAAATGTTCCTTTGGTAACCCTCTTTTGATTTTGCTCAAACTATTCATATCAGCTGAAAAACATGCTTGCCACTGGGGTCAGGGTTCATTTTTCTTTAGTGTAAATAGTGAAAATTTTCTTGTCCAAAACGACTGGCCCTTTGGTACCCTCTGTAGTGTTTGCAAAAATTATTGAGATCTATTGAAAAACATGGCTGCTTAGAGGTTTTCCTTTTTGTGTAAATAGTGAAAAATCTTCTTGTCTAAAAGGACTGACCATTTGATAACCCTATGTAGTGTTTGCTGAAATTATTCCAATCAATTGAAAAACATGACTACTAGGGGTTGGGGCTCATTTTCCTTTTATGTAAATAGTAAAAACCTTAAAGATCTTCTCAGTTGAAAGAACTGGCCTCTTTCTGAATGTAACATGTAACTTTGGTTTAAAATTATATTCGTCAAATAAATGCAAGTGTTAAAGATTTGTTATTTGGTTTCAGGTAACAATATGACTTGCCAAGTACAGACTTATTTTTTTCTATTAATGATCAGTGTTAAATCAAATGAAAGTTATAGGACCATGATGGTGACATCCGGTCCTCTTGTATTCTTTCCTTAATTGTTTAACTGATATGCTATTTGAAGAGTTAATGTCTGCTTTTAAAGTTTGAGTAAGAAGTTGAAACATCAAAATAATTAAAAGTAACATTTTCAAAATAGTATGCTTAAGAAACGTTTCATGAATTTATTAAGAGCAACCAATTTACATATTACTTTTTTTCATTGCGTTTATTTTAATGCTTTATTTCTTAGTTTAAAAGACTTAATACAAAGTCTAGCTAAATTGTTCATCATTGATGTTGTAGAATGATTGAAACGGCCTAAAAATTAATTGTAAGCATCTTAAATTTGCCCCACAGGGGATTTGTACTTCTATGAAAACACTGTTTAGCATATTAATAATTTAAAAATGATTTACTTCAATCCATCAAATTGTTCACAGTACAGCCTAGCCAAAGGCTGTTGGACCCTTAACCTATTCCCACATACAGTAATTCTGCAACAGACGACTTTGAAAACATATAGGAAAAAATATGGTAAATCTATGATTTGAATTATAATTATTGAATTAATGTAAAAACATTATAAATGAGCAATTCATCCTTTTGCTACATTATGCTACAAAAAGTCATAATTATGCTGAAGTTGCGAGGATCAACTAATTACCATGTATGATATCTATTTAGAGATATTATCTGCTTTTAAACATCTGGTTGAGACTTTGGCAGATTTGACACATACAAATCTGGTTTTACGAGAAATTATTTTCTTAAATAATCTGCCAAAAGTTCCTATCCTCAATCCCTAATGACACAAAATGCCAAGCTAGCCAAAAACTTTAAGATGGCTTTGAATATATGGCAACAACACCAATGGTGAATAACTTGAGGTAGCCAAAAAGGGCTTGAAAAGTCCCATGGTGAATATGGGATTTTACAGTTTTGGGTCATAGGGCTTTTGATCCGTTAGGACCGTTAATAAGTTTTTGGTTGTGTCTAGTCAGTAAGAATAATCATTGATGATTATAGAATGTGTTGTAATACCTTGATGAAAATAGAAAAATAACTTAAAAGTAAACAGTTTTTCGTTTACCTGCCTTATTAGCTCACCTGAGCTTTGCTCAAGGTGAGTTATTGTGATCGCCTTTTGTCCGGCGTCCGTCGTCCTCTATCAGATTCCTTCAAGCCGTGATGATTGGTCGAAAAACATGGCCGCCAGGGGGGGGGGGGGGCGGGGCTATTTTGCCTTATATGGCTATAGTGAAAACTTAAAAAATCTTCTCCGAAAGTGTAAGGCCGATTTTCAAATAATTTTGTAGAAATGTTCCTTGGGTGATCCTCTATCAGATTCCTTCAAGCCATGTTGATTGGTCAAAAAACATGGCCGCCAGGGGGCGGGGCTATTTTGCCTTTTATGGCTATAATGAAAACTTAAAAAATCTTCTCCTCCATAAGTGTCAGGCCGATTTTCAAATAATTTTGTAGAAATGTTCCTTGGGTGACCCTCTATCAGATTCCTTCAAGCAATGTTGATTGGTCGAAAAACATGGCCGCCAGGGGGCGGGGGCTATTTTGCCTTATATGGCCAAAGTCAAAACTTAAAAAATCTTCAACATCTTCTCCTCAGTAACCAGTGGGTCAATTGGGATGAAACTTCACAGAAAGCATCCTCTTAATGACCTCACCAGAATTCCTTCAAACGAAAAAAACTTCAAAATTCTTCTTCTCCCAAACTGGTTGGCAGATTTTCAAATAATTTTGTAGAAATGTTCCTTGGGTGACTCTCCATCAGATTCCTTCAAGCCATGTTGATTGGTCGAAAAACATGGCCACCAGGGGGGGTGGGGGGGGGGGGGTGGGGGGGCAGGGCTATTTTGCCTTATATGGCTATAGTGCAAACTTAAAAAATCTTCTTCTCCAAAAGTGTCGGCCCGATTTTCAAATAATTTTGTAGAAATGTTCCTTGGATGACCCACTTTCAGATTCCTTCAAGCCATGTTGACTGGTCATAAAACATGGCCGCCAGTAGGCAGGGCTATTTTGCATTATATGGCTATAGTGAAAACTTAAAAAATCTTCTCCTCCAAAAGAATCTGGCCGATTTTCAAATAATTTTGTAGAAATATTCCTAGGGTGACCCTCTATCAGATTCCTTCAAGCCAAGTTGATTGGTCGGAAACTATGGCTGCCAGGGGGCGAGGCTTATATAGCTAAAGTGGAAAAAAAAAAAAAAAACCAGGTGAGCGATTCAAGGGCCATCATGGCCCTCTTGTTTTTAAAAATCATCTGCTCATATGTCAAATATTGTTTGTTTGTATCAAGGAATTGATTAACCCTTTCCCTAATATAGATGCTTTCCGACACCTGAACAATGTTTTCAACTATTTTCAGTAACTATACCTTCATTTATGAGGATTTTCCATATTTTTGCCTGATATTTTCAAAGTCGTCTGCAGATTTGTTGTATGAGGAAAATGGTTAAATGAACACAAAAAAGTATAGTCATAATTTTTCATGTTCTTTGTTTGATGACAGCTGTTTGAAGGGTTGATTGGTGACTCAATGTTGTTACCTGCCTTCAACAGAGCCCATCGTCAAAACTGTTGTATCAATACACATCACAGCATTAACCCTTTCCCACATGCAACAAATCTGCAGCAGATGACAATGAAAACATGTGGGCAAAAATACATATTTATAATTATTGAATAAAAAATACTGTGTCATAAAAAGATGAGCAATTTCTGCTTTTCCCGCAATGGTATCAATAGTTGGCTGCTACAGATGCGTCAAAATGTGTCTGCTTTTAGGAATGAGTTAACCCTTTCCCACATACGACAATTCTGCAGCAGATGACTTTGAACATATTTTGTCAAAAAATAGAAAATCTCTTTAATTGAATGGATAACCTATGACTAAAAGTGGAAAACATTGTGGCAAAAGGAGAAATTGCAAGTTTTGTGCAATTTCTTCTTTTGTCACTATGTTTTCAAAAAGCTGTCTGCTGTAGTCGTCAGAAAGCGTCTATATGAGGGAATGGGGTATGGAAGAATCAGTGTAATATTCCATCCCCTTTGGCAAATTTACCCTTTTTGTGGTTCAGTTCAGGTCAATCTTTCTAGGTTTCAAAATGAAACATGAACTTGACAACATCTTATATGAAATATTGAAATATCTTGTTTTCCTTGAAAACATCGGAGGAGAAACATGTAACATCCTGAAAATTGACAGTATAGTTTTGAAAAGGATCTTAAAACATGACTGGAAAAGGAGACTATATATGCTCATCATTACCAATTTATCCTATTTCCAAAATGTGTTTAGAAGTCATCCTGTAAAAAGTCATCCAAATGCTGTCTGTATCAGGGAAAAGGCTAGTGTAATACTGCACAGGTTCTTTTCAATAATATCACACCTTGATTAGGGAAGTTGAATATGAGGAGGAGGAGGCTGTTTGCTGAAAAGATGGCAAATTCTTAACCCTTTTCCATATACAACAAATCTGCAGCAGACGACTTTGAAAACATCTACACAAAAGTATGGAATATCTCTATAAATGAAAGATAATTATCACTTAAAGAAGTTGAAAACATTGTGGCAAAAGAAGAAATTGCTTACTTTGAGCAATTTCTTCTTTTGCCATAATGTTTTCAAAAGACGTCTGCTGCAGAGGCATCAGAAAGTGTCTGTATGTGGCAAGAAGACACATTAGGATGTCATCTCCATCTGTCATGTTTTTACTTACTGACATAATAGCAGTTTGCACATGTATGTATCTTCGAAAGTTTTGTATATTAATTCCCTGCATGGCAAGAAACAGTTTTGATATTTTTTGTTGAATACATGGCCTTTTAGAGAAATGGAAAAAAAAACATGGGCATTATCTTGGATAAGTTTTTGCATTTCGGTTCACTTTATGACTATACAAGATTTGGCTTTGTAACATGGAATACTTATCCATCAGAACCGCTTCGGGTGCAGCAGGTTGTTGGTTCAATTCCTAGCTGTTTCATACCAAAGACTTTACAAATGGTAGTATTATAAATGGCTGCCCTCCTTGGCACTCGGAGTTGCAGGGTTAACATATTTTGTCAAAAAATAGAAAATCTCTATAATTGAATGGATAACCTATGACTAAAAGTGGAAAACATTGTGGCAAAAGGAGAAATTTCACGTTTCGTGCAATTTCTTCTTTTGTCGCTATGTTTTCAAAAAGCCGTCTGCTGCAGAGGCGTCAGAAAGCATCTATATGAGGGAAAGGGTTAAGAGAAATATTCTCAAGTCAAAGTGGGAAAACAATTATAGAAAATTAAAAGTCATTAAAGACGTGATAATGGATAATAGCAGTGGAGTGTTATAACCTTATCGTTTACGATATTTTCCTTGTGTCACAAAGAACATTTCGATGACAAAATCCTTGGCTTCCAATTAACCCTTTCCCTTATACGACAATTTTGCAGCAGAAGACTTTGAAAACATTTATACAAAATAATTGAATATCTCTATAAATGAAAGTTTAATAATTGAAAAGAATTGAAAACGTTAATTGTGGCAAATTGAGAAATTGCTTGTTTTCAAAAGTCGTTTGCTGCATGGGCGTCAGAATGCATCTATATATGGTAAAGGGTTAAGTGTTACCTGGAAGCTGATTTTAGACAAAGATCTGCCTTAATGAAACCTCATTTAGACTTATTTCCCTTTGTTAGAAATGGATGCTTGGATACACAGGTGAAAGATATTGTTTTAAATTTTTCATAATTTAAATTATTGGTGGAAATGGAAATTATCGTTTCGTTTTAATAAATTTATATCTTTATAAGGTTTAAACTGCATTTACTGACAATATTGACCGTTTGTAATGGCTGTCTGCCTCGAAAACATGTTTCCCACATTTAGATTCATTAAGATGCAGAAGACAATTACTTTTGAAAACATTGTGGCAAAGGGATAAATTAGTCATAATAAATTATAGTAACTTTCCAAGTCATCTCCTGAAGATTTGTTGTATATGGGAAGGGTTAAATGTCTCTGCAATTAGTGCAGTTTGTTGAAAAGGTATTAAGGGTTTATTAGTCGCTGGGCAGAAGCCCGCGACTTCTATTTTTAATAGGTTTTCTGAAATCACATGGGAGGGGGGATTATTATTAGAAAGAAACAAATCTAAATGATTTGAACATATTACAATTGTGGTTGTTTACGAACACTAATAAATGACACATCTAAAATGAAATAAATATTCCGATTTTTTAATGTTTGCAGTTTTTTTTTATTTCACTCGCATTTAAGTTTTTTGTCTTATTTACGAAGACAAAAGTGGTCCCTTCAAGACGTGAACCAACACCCCCTAATGCAGATTCTTATGTGTCATCATTGAGGTCAATTTCAGATTCTTCTTTTAATAGCAATTTTAACTTACTAAATGTTGTTTTCATGTTCAAAGAGATGTCTTGATTTGTGTAGAATTCATTTAATAATGTTAATCCATGAATATCTAAAGTAGGAACTGTTTCTAAGCTAAATATAGACCCTATTCTGTTGTGTAGTTTCGTGACCTTTAACATCGATTTTCGCGCATGCGCATTTCGATATGAAAAAGCGAGTGATACTATTTTATTTTAGACAAGTACAAGACGAATGTTTGACGCAAAGCGTCAAAGAGAAGCCGCAATATTTCGTTGTACATGTAGAAATAAGAAAAAAAGAACATTTTTAAATCCACAAACAATAGAACAATTTAAACTGTAGACGGTAATGCTGATATATTTCTCCTTTTGAAGACTTTTGTTTACTTCAAATTACCTCCCTTTAAAGCAATACCAGGATATTTACCTTGTGATTCAAATAAGATTGACAAACATTGAAATTATATGAATGAATACTATTATTTAAATAAGTAACAACAGCAAAATTAAATTTAAGCCAAGATAAATGTGTACACATTTCGTTAATTTTTTATAGATACCCTAATGTATAGGTATGAATATAAAATTTATAAGCAAATGTTTTCATTTCAACGTTCCTAATGTTTGAATAGACTAAGGAAAGTCAAGAATACATAAATAAATCAATGCAGTCTTTTCCGGCGACATTGATGCCTTGCATCAACTTTCTCTTGTTTGCAAATGTAATAAAATTTCAGACTGAGGTACTGCATTATGAGTCACTTCTGTTGTTTTTCGCAATATTTCTTGTGAAATTAAAGTTGGTTATGGATTTGTGTTTGTGTTGCCTGGTTACTTCTTTAAATATTACCTGATGCAGCCTCCTAACCTGATCAATCTGTAAGATAACTTTGTCTAAACCTCATTCATCCTAAAACTATTTTATTTTATTTGAACATTTTAATTTTAGAAATACATTTTGATAACTGCAGCTACCATCAAAATGCTGAAAGGTGAGCCAGTGTTATAGCCCTTTGTCTGTCCGTCCAGCTTCTGTTCATTGTCAATAATATGCGTTTGAACACTAGAGGCCACAGGTTCCATCCAATCACCATGAAACTAGTCAGGTTAAGCTAGGTTTAAAAACTGATGGACAATCTAGAGGCCACAGTTTTCATGCTTGATGATGTATATAGGCCCATCTCAAGTTTTGGTTATGTCTGATCAAAAGCTAGTTCACTAAGGTCAAATTTTACAAAAATCTTGAGGACACTTTTGAGGCAACATTTAAGTTAACCATATTGAAACTATGTCAGAATGTTTGTCTTGATGATATTCAAGCTCAGTTCAAATGTGGGTCATGTAAGGTCAAGAATTGGGTAATTAAGCCAAATTCATAAAAAAGATGTAGACCTTTTTGAGGATTCATTTTAAACTTTGCCAGAATGTTATTCTTGTTAAAGTATTTATCTCAATGACATCTTGGTGGAAGTCAAGTAAAAGTTAAGTCAGGTTAAAAATGAGGTCATCATAGGCTTAATTTAAAAAGAACCTTGTGGACACCATTCTAATAGGCCACTGTATATATATAAGAATCTTTGTTTTGATGACTACTAGGAAAAGGTCTAAGAGTCACAGTCCTAAAGGTCAATTCTAAGGAAAACCTAGTTGACCCTCTAGAGGCCTTTATTTTTAACTCAATCTTGTTTAATATTTATTCAGCCTTATTAGAACTCTTTTAAGTCTGAATGTGGGTCAAGTCGGGTCTTTGCCTATATTGTTGTCAAATTATTTCATGTCCATGAACACCACCTTATCACATAGAGCCAGTGTGCTCAGATGAACTTTCAGGGCAACTCTTGTTCAGATTGATAATGGTTAACCTTTTCCCACATATATACACTTTCTGACGCCTCTGCAGCTTTTATGACTACATGTATTTCTAAAATCATTGTGTTAAAAGGTGATATTGCTCATTATAAATGAGCAATTTCTTCATTTGCCACAATGATTTCGAGTCTATACAATATCATACTATTATATATTTATAGAGATTATCTGTATTTTGGACTTGATCATTTTAAAGTCGAGTGCTGCAGATTTATTGTATGTGGGAAAGGCTTAAGGAAGTAATCACATTTTTGTTGTTGATGGATTTATGATATTAAGCCTTAATTAAGGTCATTATTTCTATGGCAATAAACAAATGGATTTGCTTTCTTTTTTTCATCAAAATAGTTTCGTGTCATTCAAGAAAAGGAGCTGTGATATCTTCCATTTTTTGGCTTGAGTCTTTCGTTAACCTTTTCCAAAGTACAACATGAAGGAAATGATATGTTAACCTTTTCCCACATACATCACATCTGTAGGTGGCGTTCAAAACCATCTTAGCAAAAATGTTGAAAAATATTTGTAACTGATTGTAAAATTATTCACAGAATTATTGCCCTTTGAATTTCTATAGAGTATGATATAGGACCATTCGTGTCTGGTCAATTTCTCAGCAACCACCAGTCAGAATTCAATGATAGTTAATGGGAAGCTTCACCAACAAAAGGAGATGTGCTACAAGTTCCAACTGTATGATTCTTCACAGAATTTAAAGGCCCTTTCAATTTCTATATAGTATGATACAGGACCATTCGTGTCCGGGTTTTTTCTCAGCACTTACCTGTTGCTACTTATAGTTAACTATAGCACCATTCCTGTGTCTTTGCTATACTTTGAGGGGCATTCATCATTTCGACTGATTATCTTGTTACACAAGTTGGAACTGTAACAGTTAGCCTGTACTTCACACATCATTGCAAAAGGATAGAATAGTCTGGTAGATTTATACAGGGAAATAGGGACATTAATTTACAGAGCTCTTGATTTCAGATTTTGTGACTCGGCTTATATTATTTCTGTATGAAACACTTTGTTGTCTCTACTTAACCTTATCCCAACTATAGACATTTTCTCTGCTTTAGACGACATTTGAAAACATTGAGCAATTTCTCCTTTTGCCACAATGATTTCAACTCTATACAAAGTAGTCTAGTGTGGAATTGTTGTATGTGGGAAAGGGTAACGTTGAGTGGAGTAACTTAAATGGTAGAAAGCAAACAAATAGTAGGTTAACTGAGGGCCATCGATGGTATGAATTGAAATATCAGTGAAAATCCCACTTCCAATAAATATGCAGCAGAAGATATCTGGACGAAAGTATTGAAAACTTATTCAAATTAAAGTATATTTATTGAATAGCATTGAAAACATTATGTGGCAAAAGGAAAAATTGTTTATGCTTTTGTCAAGATGTTTTCATTAGTCTTCTGCTGCAGAGGCGTCAAAATTCATCCACAAGTGGGAATGAGATAAAAGTAAGTACATGTCACTATAAAAACAATCAAATTCTACAACAGATGAGTGAAGTACATTATCATATCCTAGTTGTTCAGTCAATCAAGTAATGTCATTGAAGTCAAGTGTATTGTCAATATAAAATCTATCAGAACAAATGAGGTCCATAATTGGGCCGGGTCACACCAAAATTTCGACTTTGTTACTGCAACTAACAATGAATAAAATTACTTTGTGATTTAACTTCAGTCAAAAATAGAAAAATCTATATAGATAAAAGTATAATTACTGAATTAGGTTGAAACATTGTGGCAAAAGGAGAAATTGCTCATTTGGAGCAATTTCACCCTTTGTCTCAATGTTTTCAATTGTCGTCTGCTGCAGAGGCGTCAGAAAGTGTCTATATGTGGGAAAGGGTTAAACCTTCCAACATTCAGACACATTCTGACGCCTCTGCAGCAAGTCACTTTTAGAAACATTGAGCAGTTTGTCCTGCTGCCACAATGGTTTCAAATTTATTCAATAATTGTTCTTTCATTGATAGACAGGTTGTCATATTTTTTACTTAATGTTTTCAAAGTAGTTGGCTACAGATTTGATGTAAATGGGAAAGGGTTAGTCTAACAAGGATCTTCAGAGTTAGCCAGCTAGCTGGACATTTGCTCCCAACAAACTCTTGTTATGACCCAAAGCCAACTATCCTGGTATACTTTTTAACCCTTTCCCACATGCTTTAAAAAGATTGTGGCAAAAATATGAAAAATCACTGTAAATAATGGTATAATTGAATAGAGTGGTAAACATTGTGGCAAACTGGAGAAATGAGATAGATATTTAGCCATTTCCCAATACTACAAATCTGCAGCAGATGGCTTTGAAAACATGTAGGCAAAAGGTATGCTCAATATGAACAAAATATCATTATTGAGTAGAGTTAAAAACATTAGGGCGAAAGGAGAAATTTCTCATCATGAGTAATTTCTCATTTAGCTACAATGTTTTCAAAAGTCATGCTTCAGATGTATTAAAATGTGTCTTCAGGTGGTAAAGGGTTGAGGTTTAACAATAGGTGTTGAAGCACCATAAAACATTGCTCATTCATTCATTCCTATGTTAGATAAAAAGCAGCTATTGATCAAAGTAATATAAATATCTTCAACAAGATTGGCTGAGGTTTAGAACTAAACAGTTCTATTAACATATATTAGGAAAGAATGTACTTGCATCAATTTTACTCAAGGTGGTCATTCTGTCTGTAGTCTATCATTTTGATGGTCAATTATTAGCCTTAAAGGGCCAATTAAACCTTTCTCATATATGGTGATGTTCCATATTGCCTTCTGTAGATCTTTTCAACGCAGATGGCTCTGTTGTTTAACTTAACCCTTTCCCACATGCAACAAATATGCAGTAGGCGACTTTGAAAAGAATCATGCAAAAACATGCAAAATCTCTCGAAATGAAAGTATAATTACTGAAAAAAGTTGAAAACACTACATGTGGCAAGAGGCGAAATTGCTTGTTTTGAGCAATTTCTCATTTTGTTACAATTTATTCAAAAGTCATCTGCTGCATATTTGCATAATTGCATCAAAATATGTTAACAAGTGGGAAATGGTTAAGAGGAAAGAGCAATCAGCTCCTGTAAATACATACGTACATTTTAACCAATAAGACAAGGAAATGACAATATCATCCCATTTTACCACATTTAGACGCACCTCCTTCAGACGCCTTTTTAAAACAATGCAGCAAAAGGAAAAATTGCTTATTATGAGTACGGTAATTTCAGACTTCTGCAACACAATTTTCAACTTGAATAGATGATAATTTTTACACTTTCATTTAAAGAGAGTTTCCATATTTTTTCCTAGATTATTACAAAGTCGTCTGCTGCAGATATTATGGTAAAGGGTTAATCTTTCAGTGAAATCCTGATTGGGATTGACTAACGCCATAGCTAAACTGACTTTTGCGTCAGACAAAGCCCTGATACACAGCCTACCTCTTAGGGCAGTCAGTTTACTGTCTATATTGTTTGTAACAAGGGAATTTAAATATTCAAGTGCTCTTAAAGTACCAGGGTTATGGTAAATGAACAATAGCAAAACAGTTCTTATGTTGACATGGATTATAATCATCAGTATTCCTTAATCATATTTAAAGCTTGTTTTTTGCTGGGTATGGTTCAAGTAGTTTAACCCTTCCCCACATATAGACACATGTTGATGTCTCAGTAGCAGACAACTTTTGAAACTTTGTGGCAAAAGCTGAAATTGCTCATGATGATTAATTTCTCCTTTTGCCACAATGTTTTCAACTCTTTTCTATAATAGTATTTTCATAGATTCACCAATATGTGTTTAAAGTTGTCTGCTGTAGATTAGTTGTGTGTGGGTAAGGGTTAACTCATTTCCTTATATGATACTTTCACAGTAGTCTGGTTTGAAAATATGTCTCTAAAAAGTTGTAACCGCTGGAACATTAAAGTGTACGTGTTGTTGATAAAGTTTGTGGGAAGGAAATTCATCATTCTCAGAAATATGTCTTTACGCCACACTAGTTTTAATGTTGTCTGCTGCAAAGACATCAAAAGTCTTCTGTATCAAGAATGGAGTTAACTGAAAAGAGAAAAGTTGTTTTGAAAATTTATTGGTGTTATTGCATATTTAACATCAGTAGTTTTGTACTGTAGTCAGTTATTATAATGGTGCCTTTGAAAGGATGCATAATTTATTAATTTTAACAAAAGGAATGGGTAAATAAATAATTAATCCTTTTCCACGTGCAGATGCTACAGACAATATTTTGAAAACATTATTGTAAAAGGAAAATATCATTGTTATCAGTAATTTTTCCTTTTGTTGCAATGTTTTCAACACAATTCAATAATTATACAATCATTTATATAGCATTTCCATGTTTTCGTCTAGAAGTTATGAGTTGCCTGCTGCAAATTTGTTGCATGTGTGAAAGGGCCAAGTAAATAAAAAATAATTTGTCAATAGTATTACATGAGAACAGCCATTATGAATTATGGGATTTTTCATCTGCACACATTTCTTAATCGGCTAATACAGAATACGATAACTACATGTATATGAATATAAAAAAAAATATGTCTTGTTGGCTTTTACTGTTCAGATATGGTATTTTACAAAAATCTGCTTTGAAATATCTTGGAAAGAAATTTCATAATCTGGAAATAAAATTTTAATACATCGATCAGTGTTGGCGAAGGAAAAATTGTAAATCTTCAACAATTTCTCCTTTTGCAACAATGCTTTCTATTATGTCAGCTGTATAGAAGGCAGCAGTCATCTGTATCTGGTCAAGTGTAAAGACAAAAGAATTAATTTTGTTTTAACAAATGTTCTTTGTATATTTTCAGGGAATATTTAGTACTGGACCATACCTGGATTCCAATTACCCGAATTTGAGAGATTACACAGATGACGAGTATGACACACAGGATGTAAACAGCAGTGGGGACGACAGTTTCAACGGGCTGGGTTTCCGTAGAGACTTTGTACAATCACCTCCAAAGTCTGATTGCAGCTTATCCCTCTCTCCAGACTTTGACAAAAGTAGTGGAAAGGATAGCGCTGTAGCCAGCGAAACAGAACAGAAGACGAGTTCCGATATGTCAGAAACTTATCAAGACTTGTCAGTATCAACTGGAAGTGAGTCCGAAAGAGAGTACTTAAGAAATATTAAGATGAGAAAACGTGACAGTCGAGATATTGGATATGGCAGTGAGAGTCAGTCAGACGAAATCGACACACGCTATCAGGGTCAAGGGATTACCTTCTCAGGGATTAGCGGGCGGGTCAAGAAGACATCAACAAAAAATGGTGATTTTTACGCCACTGTCGTCACAGAGAGTACAGAGTCCAATGGCAGCAAGACAGACAGCTCAAACACAAATCAGTTGGAGCAAACAACTTGTGACGAATCTGATGTTGGTACACAGTATCAACAAGTCCTTATGCAGGAAGAACCAGAAATGGAGGATATTCGATACCTCATTGATCAGGCTGATATAATGGTACAGCAAGGAAACACCTTCAATAAGAACTTTTCACCAAAACATGGGAATGATGTTAATTCCGACGCTCAAGTGAAAGCAGACCTGAAGATTGATGGAAGTCAGAAATCCCTGTCCTCTTCCTCATCTTCTGGTCCATCACGTGACATGATAGATAAAGGTGTTGGAACTGTGGAGAGTTCATGCGATGCTAGCGACGAAGAAAGCGACGGTCCTGTAGAGGAATGTTCCATGATGACTGATGATGGTACAGAAACAATTGATAGTGTGATTGGTAGTGAATACACATCAGATGAAATGAAAAATGGTGGAAGAGATAACACTCAGCTACCAAGACTCTATGATACAAATAGCCTTAGAGCTAGATTAAAAGGTCAGCCAAGAGAACGACCTTGGAGTGTTGTTGAACTGCCTAATGTTACAGAACTCCAGCCTTTGTCTACATCTGAAAGTGCTATAGATAAACTAGGCGGAACGCATAGTGATTCTGATATTCCCTCCACATCACGTTCATTGTCTCAATCACCCTCATTACCCCGCCATCGTGTACGCAGAGCTCATTACCTACAAAGAGGATGTACACGCCATGTAAATACATTACGATCTCAATTAGGCGCAAAGAGGAAACTCAGTTTAGATATAACACTGAGTACAGAAACATCTCCTGTACAAGAGCTTAACGACTCACTTTCACATGTTAAAAATGCTGTAAATACTGATTATGTAAATACGAAGACTGAAGCAGGAACCGCTACAAACTCAGAGATTGTTGACTCAGAGACTCATATCTCAGGTAACATGACCATAGTGCCTTTAGCGGAGTCCTGCACCTCAGACGAAGAAGCCCTGACCCCTATGCCATGTGGTAATGGCCTCATACATACCTTGCAGAGTGCCAGGTTCAAGTCCAGTGGCAGTAGTTATGATGATTCTGATACACAAGGTAAGATAATCACTCTGATACAACTTTTAACACTTCTACAACACGGCTCTTTTGAAACAAAGCAAAATGAATTTCTCATGATGAGCAATTTCTCCTTCTTATAAACATTTACCCATTTCACCAGTTCCTCTAATATATGCTTTTAATTGACCAGGAAGACACATTGGGTTCACTTCTCAGTCTTAAGTTTTAGTGGCTTTCATAAACTGACATATGGGAAAGAATAAGTTCTTTTAACCATTTCCCACATACAACAAATCTACAGTGGACAATTTTGAAAAGATCTGATCAAAAATGTTAAAAATCTCTGTTAATGAATAAATGATTTTTGAAAAAAGTTTTAAAGATTGTATGAGCAATTTCTCCTTTTGTCTAAGTGCTTTCAAAAGTCTTCTGCTACAGAGACATCAAAATACGGCTGTACGGGGGAAAGGTTTAAAAAGAAAAAAACTCTTGTCCTTTTTTCAGATGTATTCAAAGTCTCCAAAAGTATCAAATGAGTTAATGTGATATTAAATTGTCAAATCAACTTTATTCTTCTTTTGCCTTATTAATCTATTTAACATTAGTTTAATTATTTTCATCATTAGAAGTTCATTGCTAGTTAAAACCATGGTAAAGTGAAACCAAACTTTAAATAATGAAAATGTTGTAGTGACTTGACTAATGTGTACCGGTAGGTGTTCAGAATAAATATTATTGTAGTAAAATACATAGAAAATACATAGAAATACATAGATTTAATCCTTTTCCTCTTAAAGATGACACATCTGCAGCAGACAATTTTCAAAAATATGGTAGCAAAAGGAGAAATTACATATTATGAACAGTTTCTCCTTTAGTCACAATTGTTTTTAAAAGATGTCTACTGCAGATGGGTCAATATGCCTCTCCATGGGGGAAAGGGTAAAGCAACATAACCTAGCTCTATTCAGAGTGTGACTGATATCAATGTTTGTTTGCAGGTGAGCCTGGTGCACCATCAGAAGCAGAAGATCCAAACAATGATGGATCTTTCTCAGAAAATGCATGGGACAATTACCAGGTATGATATACTGAAAATATAGGGATCCCTTCTCCATCGTCCATCTTTCTCTCACTCGTTCACAAACAGACCTATAAGCAGGAGACACATATCTTCCTTTCAAAAAACTTTTGTTTTAGCAAAGATATCTTTTGGCTTAACAAATGGTTATTTTTCTGCTATTGCAAATTGTGAAACTTGAAAATAATATAGCTGTTTCTGATGTGGTCTAGCACTGCCCCACATGAAGACGAATTTTAATGCAGTCTGCAGAAGAGAAGATGAATTTTGAAAACATTGTCATCAAATGAGAAATGGCTTATAATATTAAATTTCAACGTTTGCCATAATGTTTTCAACTCTTCTTGGTAAACATACTTTAATTCATAGAGATTTTCCATACTTTTCTAGATGATCCTTCTAGGTCATGTACTGCAGATTGTCTGTATGTTGGAAACAATTTTAGAAAAATAAAAGTAGATTTCCAAAGCTACTTAACCCTTTCCCTCATACGACAATTCTGCAGCATACGACTTTGAACGTATTTTATCAAAAAATAGAAAATCTCCATAATTGAATGGATAACCTATGACTAAAAGTGGAAAACATTGTGGCAAAAGGAGAAATGGCACTTTTTGTGCAATTTCTTCTTTTGTCACTATGTTTTCAAAAAGCTGTCTGCTGCAGAGGCTTCAGAAAGCGTCTCTATGAGGGAAAGGGTTTAAGGATTGTTGTAAAGTGAAAAATGCTAGTAAGGGCATGATTAAAAGCTATTTTCAGAAAAGAAATTTGTTCCAAATGAGCTATTCTACCTTTTTCGAAATGTTTGGTATGGATATATTTATTCTTTATTTGCAGAAATTAATTGTTTTGCCACAGACTATTCTTCAATAATAGGACTTTAAAAAGAGCAAATTAGTTAAATGATTGATGCGGATTGATTGCAAATTGATTTTGTTACAATATGTAGTTCATGCTTATTCACTAACCCTTTTCCATATACAACAAATCTTTAGAAGATGACTCTGAAAACATCTAGTCAAAAATATGAAAAATCTCTGTATGACTATTGAGCGTTACTAATATTGTGGAAAATGGAGAAATTGCTTGTTTTGATCAATTTCTCTTTTTGTCACAATGTTTTCAACAGAGTAACGCACAAAATATGTCTGTTTATTTTTTATAAAAAAAGGCACCATTGTACCCCACTGGTAGTGAGGATCCGCCGGAAGAGGCTCTTACCTGGGACCCAGGTGAGATGGAGTTTGATGATGAATTCAGTATTCCACAAGCAACGATCCTGGCCACGCTGATAGCTCGAAGATCAGAGGATGAATCCTACACAAGTAACCACCCTAAATTGGTAAGTGCAAATTTATAGCCAAGAACTCTTTCCCACATACAATAAACCTGACGCTAACATGAAGACAAAAAAAGTAGGAAATATCTATAAATGAAAGTGTCGTTACTGAATTATTGTTGCAAAAGAAAATACTGCCTATTATGAGCAATGTTTCCCAGTTGACATGTTTTTAGCTCACCTGAGCTTTGCTCAAGGTGAGTTATTGTGATCGCCTTTTGTCCGGCGTCCGTCGTCCGTCGTGCGTCAACTTCTTCTCCTCAGTAACCAGCGGGTCAATTGGGATGAAACTTCACAGAAAGCATCCTCTCAATGACCTCACCAGATTTCCTTCAAATTTTTGGGATCCATGCAGAATTCTGGTTTCCATGGCAACGAAATGAAAAACACTTCAAAATTCTTCTTCTCCCAAACTGGTTGGCAGATTTTCAAATAATTTTGTAGAAATGTTCCTCGGGTGACCCTCTATCAGATTCCTTCAAGCCATGTTGATTGGTCGAAAAACATGGCCGCCAGGGGGGGCGGGGCTATTTTTCCTTATATGGCTATAGTGCAAACTTAAAAAATCTTCTCCTCCGAAAGTGTCAGGCCGATTTTCAAATAATTTTGTAGAAATGTTCTTTGGATGACCCTCTATCAGATTCCTTCAAGCCATGTTGATTGGTCAAAAAACATGGCCGCCAGGGGGCGGGGCTATTTTGCCTTTTATTGCTATAGTGAAAACTTAAAAAATCTTCTCCTTCAAAAGTGTCAGGCCGATTTTCAAATAATTTTGTAGAAATGTTCCTAGGGTGACCCTCTATTAGATTCCTTAAAGCCAAGTTGATTGGTTGGAAACTACGCCCGCCAGATGGTGGGGCTTATATAGCTAAAGTGAAAAAAAAAATCAGGTGAGCGATTCCAGGGCCATCATGGCCCTCTTGTTTAAAGTTGTCTGCTTCTTCCAATTTTGCTTCTACCCTGAAAAGCAGATAACAAATTTTTCAAAATTGAAGGGATGAGTAATAGCAAGTGTTTGAGAGAAAGGATAAAGTGGATGCTAAAAGCATGTGAGTGACAAGTGAAGTCTTAAAGACTCCATCCTCTACTCTCTTAAATCAATTCAAATTAATTCCTCTTCAAATGAAAACAATTTGAGAAGCCTGATAAAATTACAGAAGTTTGTCAAAAAAACACCACATTGCCCCCTTTTCGACGGCTTTTTGAAAACATAGTGACAAAAGAAGAAATTGCTCAAAACGAGCAATTTCTCCTTTTGCCACAATGTTTTCCACTTTTATTCATAGGTTATCCATTCAATTATAGAGATTTTTTCTATTTTTTGACAAAACATGTTCAAAGTCATCTGCAGGTTCATGGTATGAGGGTTAACTGAAATGGCTAAGTCTCTAATCATATGATATTGTTAGAGTTGCTTGCTTTGCAATCATTGGATGAGAAATTTGTAATATATGGAAAATTGGGCGAGGTTTTTTACACATGTATACAAGAAAATACGGGGAAATGTAAATTATTAATTTTATTAAAATGTTTCAAATCCTTCCAACATAAAACTGATCTGCAACAAAAAGCAACAAGGTAGAACTGCGGTATATTCGTTGAAGTGAAATTATATTATTGACCAGCGTGGCAAAAGGAGAAATTGCTCATCATGAGCAATTTCTTCTTTTGCCGCACTGTTTTGAAAAATTATCTGCTGCAGTCGCGTCAGAAAGCAACAGTATGAAGGAAAGGGGGGGGGGGGGGGGGGGGGGGGGGGGGAAATGTGCCCATATCAGATAGATGGTTTAGAAAGTGAAGTATGATTGAACACAACATGGAGTGTGTTGGCAACATCTGGCAAAGTAAATAATGGTTTTTCTCAGAAAGTTTGAATGTGGATTTTAGGCTCCTTTGAGACTTTAAAAGCTAACAGCCTCTGCAGCAGACAGCTTTTTGAAAACATAGTGACAAAAGAAGAAATTGCACAGAACGTGCAATTTCTCCTTTTGCCACAATGTTTTCCACTTTTTGTCATAGGTTATCCATTCAAATATGGAGAATTTCTATGTTTTGACAAAATATGTTCAAAGTCGTCTGCTGCAGAATTGCCGTATGAGGGAAAGGGTTAAACTATTTCGTCATATCAGATAGATGGTTTAGAAAGTGAAGTATGATTGAACACAACATGGAGTGTGTTGGCAACATCTGGCAAAGTAAATAATGGTTTTTCTCAGAAAGTTTGAATGTGGATTTTAGGCTCCTTTGAGACTTTAAAAGCTAACAGTAAATAGCCGACTCAATGGTCACAGCCTTGTTATAATGATCACAGGGAAATTAATCCACGTATACCATAAAGTGTTAACCCTTTCCCTCATACAGACGCCTCTGCAGCAGACAGCTTTTTGAAAACATAGTGACAAAAGAAGAAATTGCACAGAACGTGCAATTTCTCCTTTTGCCACAATGTTTTCCACTTTTTGTCATAGGTTATCCATTCAAATATGGAGAATTTCTATGTTTTGACAAAATATGTTCAAAGTCGTCTGCTGCAGAATTGCCGTATGAGGGAAAGGGTTAAACTATTTCGTCATCCACATCTGTTTACATATCCTTGTGTCCTTCTGCAGTCTCATTGATATGTTTTTGATAAGAATCTTAAGTTTCTCAAATTAAACCCTTCCCGCGTACAACAAAATAGTCACAGATGACTGAACATCTTAAGACATGGAAAGTCCATATTAACGAAAGTACAGTCAATCTTGTGTTAGTGGTCACATCTGTAAAGCAGCTAACTTGTATTGTGCAACCGGTAGAAGGTTAACCATATCCCACATACAGACACTTTCTAAAGCCCATGAAGCTAACAACTTTTGAAATCATTGTGGAAAAAAGAGAAATTTATTCTTTTGCCACAATGTTTTCAACTCTATTCAATAGTTATACTTTTATTTATAGATATTGGCCATATTTTGCATAAATGCTTTCAAAATTGTTTTCTGCAGGAAAAGGTTAATCGAAAACACTATTTTGTATACAAATAATTGACTTGCATTAAATCGCCATCTCTTTTCAGCATCCTTATATTTTACTCTCCCCTGGGAAGCTGTTTTATTATATAACAATTTCTCCTTTTGTCATAATGTTTTCAAAAGCGGTCTGTGACAGATGCATCAAAATGTGACTACATGTGAGAAAGGTTCGAAAGAAAAATTGAAAATATAAATCAATTTACTAAAATGTGTGATTTGATGTAAACGATATCATGCTTGAAAGTTGATGATCAGTATAGCAAAAGAAACCCTGTATTGCCCGACACAGATCAATTTAATTCGCAACAGCTTGGTAGATTATGAAATCATTTCTTTAGTAGACTACTATTGATGCATATGCAGCAGATAACTATTGAAAAAAAAAATGGGAGTGAGCAATAATTATTGCATCTTCTCCAATGATGTTTTTCAATCTTACTCAAATTGGTACTTTTACAAAGTGACTGTTTGAAAGGAAAACATCCAGCCCTTCCAGGAACTCGAGGAAATTGAATAAAAGATGGAGTAATATAGCTTTTGCAGCATCTTATATTTTCATGTGAATTTTCACTTACATAAAAACCTGAGTTTGATTTTCAGTTTGAGTGGCATATAAGTCCCCTAGAGAATAAACATAGGGAACTATAATGTTACTCTCTGTTTGTATATCTAAAAAACTGAAAAGTTAAAATGCTAGGTTCTGGAAACTACGTGTGTTCATTAAGAGCAATTATTAAACTATGTTCATCATTCATTTGTCTGTTTGCTTGAAGTTCAAGGTCAGACTTCAAGGTTGAATGTCAAAAATGTAACAATATGTATCATGTGATATATGATCCAGGTTCATGCATAAGAGACAAGTTCATGCATGAAACTGGCTGTGACTTGTATAAAGAGTTATCTGGAGAATATGCATGTTGTATACCTTAATGGTTTAGGTCAAGGTCACACTTCAAGGTCAACTGTACATTATAAAACCAAGTTCTAGGATTCTACCCCTAATCTGGTAAACAAGTTCTGTATGGCTTGCACTATCTCATAGTGCTTTAGATAAAGGATGTTTTCACTGTTCTAAAAGCCTTATTGACCTCCTAAACCTATGATGTAGGTACTTAACCCTTTTACACATACTACAAATCTGCAGTAGACGACATTGAAAATGTCACGGCAAATATATGGAAAATCTCATCAAATGAAATGATAGTTATTGCATATGTAGTTTAAGACATTGTGGCAAAAGAAAAAATTGCTCATGATGAGCAATTAATCCTTTTGCCACAATCTGTTCAAATGTCGTCTGCTGCATATGCGTCAAAATGCGACTGCAGGTGGGAAAGGGTTAAAGGTATCATCTCAGTAAGCATGTAATCAGAGAGATATTGTGGATGTTTGAATAGGTACCATCCAGTAAGAAGGGTAACTTTGATGACAGTGATTCAGACATTGAGGATCTACATCATGTGCTGGAAGAGAGCAGAGTGCAGCTCAAAGTCGCAGAGAGGTCGCTGAAGAAGAAAAGGAAAGATCCTCTCAAAACTGGGCTCTACATGAATCCTGCAAAATATGTAAGTTTATGTTTTAATCATAGTCCTGATGTGATAGTTTAACCCTTTCCCTAATATAGACGCTTTCTGACGCCTCTGCAGCAGACGGCTTTTTGAAAACATAGTGACAAAAGAAGAAATTGCACAAAACGAGCAATTTCTCCATTTGCCACAATGTTTTCCACTTTTAGTCATAGGTTATCCATTCAATTATAGAGATTTTACATTATTTGACAAAATATGTTCAAAGTCGTCTGCTGCAGAATTGTCGTATGAGGGAAAGGGTTAAGAGATGTCTGCTTCATTAAACATATAAGGAAAAGGTTTTGAAACAGTGTTGGAAACATTGTGAGAAATTTCTTTTTATGATATATTATTTCTTTTCCCACTATGTTTTCATTGGTTTAGTTCAGTTAGTTATCTCCAGTAATCGGTATCTAAGAAAGACTTAATCCTTTCCCACCTATAGATGCACCTGCATCAGACTACTTTTGAAAACATAGAAGTAGAAGGAGAAATTGCTCAAAACCAGCAATTTCTCCATTTGCAACAATGTTTTTCGACTTTTTTCAGTAAATATACATTGTACCTACAGTTATTGAGATTTTCCATATTTTTGAATAGATATTTTCAAAGTTGTCTGCTGCAGTTTTTCTGTATGTGGGAAAGGGTTAAAAAATTACAATATCTTCTCATATAATATATGAGTAGTAATAGTCTTATGAGGTATAATAAAAAAGCAAAATTCTATGATATTAACTTTAACCCTTTCCCTCATACGACAATTCTGCAGCAGACGACTTTGAACGTATTTTCTCAAAACATAGAAAATCTCCATAAATGAATGGATAACCTATGACAAAAAGTGGAAAACATTGTGCCAAAAGGAGAAATTGCATGTTTTGTGCAATTTCTTCTTTGTCACTATGTTTTCAAAAAAGCTGTCTGCTGCAGAGGCGTCAGAAAGCATCTATATGAGGGAAAGGGTTAACAGGAAAAGGGTTAATAATATATTTATTTTTCCATGCCTATAAATATCTATGCAGTAGACATTCTATTAAACATTTTCATGTGTTTCAGGGTGAATTATTGGCCACCATTAAGACCAATATCCGCTGTCTGGAGGCCATTAATCCGCATCTTGATCCGGCTAATGTATCTCAAAAGGACATTCAAACCATCCAAGGTACACTCATAGGATAACTTTATTTAATATCCACCTGATAATTATGAAACATTTTAGAAATCAACTGATTAACCCTGTCCCACATACATCAAATTTGCAGCAGATGACATTTAAAACATCTTGGCAAAAATACGAAAAATCTCTCTAAATGAAATCATAATAATTGAAATCATGGTGGCATAAGGAGAAATTTATAATTATGTGCACTTTCTCATTTTGTCAAAATGTTTTCAAAAGTCATCTGCTGCAGAGGCGTCAACATGCATCTGTATGAGGGAAAGGGTTTAAAAACTAAAACATCTTGAAAATTGAAACTATTTATTCTATAAATAGTTAAAAACATTAGAGAAAGACAGAAATTGCTCATTTTGTTTTTTAGCTCTACTGGCCAAAGGCCAGAAGGGCTTATGTCGTGGCGATTCGTCCATCGTCCGTAAACAATTTCTTGTTAACACGATACAGTTATCACTTTTGATCGAACCAAACTTATACAGTAGTTAGATATCCATGAGAGCTCGGTTCCTTTTGAAAACCAGCCAGATCCGCCCATGCATGACTGGATTATGGCCCTTGAAATGGTCAAAATTGCTATAAAAGAGCTTGTTAACACGATACAGTCTTCACTTTTGATTGTATCTCAACCAAACTTATACAGTAGTTGGATATCCATGAGAGCTTGGTTCCTTTCGAAAACCAGCCACAGATCCGCCCATGCATGACTGGATTATGGCCCTTGAAATGGTCAAAATTGCTATAAAAGAGCTTGTTAACACGATACAGTCTTTATTTTTTATTGTATATCAACCAAACTTATACAGTAGTTAGATATCTATGAGAGCTTGATTCCTTTCGAAAACAAGCCAGATCCGGCCCATGCATGACTGAATTATGGCCCTTGAAATTGTCAAAATTGCTATAATACAGCTTGTGAACACAATAGAGCTTCCATTTACTATCTGATCTTCACCAAACTTAGATGCTATTTGAATATTGATGACATATTGGTTCCTTTTGAAACAAGCCAGATCAATGCAAGTAGAGCATAGGCCCTCATGGGCCTCTTGTTCTAACAATATTTTAAATTATTTTCTGATGCTCATTTACAACGAATATCCTCAGTATAGAGGCAATTAATCAGCGTTTTTCTCAATCACAGAAGGACCAGATGAAGTTACAAATCTGCAGCAGACGACTTTGAAATCATTTAGTCAAATATATCGAAACTCTCTATAAATGATAGAACAATTATCAAAAAGATGAAAATATTGTGGCAAAAGGAAATGCTCATTATGAGCAACTTCTCCTTTCTCTAAAATGCTTTCACGGGTCATAAGCTGTTAAGATCATGATTTATTAAATTAAAGTTATGCTACTGTGTAAACATTTATTTTTTGAAAAAGGTTTATTGCTTGACTTGATCTCTTCGTCACAAGAATGGACTGCACATAAGTTTCCGTTGTATTTATTTAATCTTGATAAAAACCAAGTGGTCGAAAATTCGATAATTAACGAGTATTGATGATATAAAGTGCTTACCGGTAATTAATAGTTCTTGATAATAACCATGATTCATTTTTATATTTTTTCCAAACAGATCTGCTGTACCAATGGGAAAGGCTGCACGCCATTGCCTCTGACCGACGCAATCAGTCACAGGAGGTTAAAACAATGTATGCCACCCTGCTATCTATTGAGGGTATTGTCAATGAAGGTGTACCACAGGTGGACAAATCTCGCTTTAAAAGCATGGATGACCTTAATTCAACAATCATTGGCATACAGGTATAATTTGTTTCTTGTTATTCTGTTCTCTATAGTCTATTGAGATTCTATTGAAAACATTGTAGAAAATGAAATGTTACTCAAATTGAGCAATTTCAACAGTTTCAACATCGATTTCTCTTGTATTTTATATTGTAGTTTAAGTGGGAATCCGTCATGGCCTAATAGTTAGCGTGGGGCATTTCAAATTTGGAACCGGGCATCCCAGGTTTGATTCAAGGTTATGATGAAGTGACCTTGGGCAAGGCAGATTTCCTAACCAAGTACTGGTTTCTTTACCCAGGGATCATAAATAATTGAACTGTTGCCGTGACATAACTGAAATAATGTTGAAAACTGCGTAAAACCACACTAAAACAAAATTATAACGAGTTTTTAAGAATTTTTATCTAAAATGTTTAACCAAACTAATGTCAAACCTGTATTATTGCATAAAATCTATGTTTTACGCCCGCTGAAGGTATGCAGAAACATTGCAAAACCTGGGCGTAAACGGCGAGAAAACATGTATAAACAAGGCGATTCTCGAAATTCGTGCCGTTTCAGACCGGTTAGATGTTTTACATACCCGGGCACCGTCAGTAAGCAAAACATGGACGCTGCATCTCCCGGCTACTGGCCGAAAGTCGGCGATTTATATGTCAGCTATTGTTTAAACATGATGGTATTAATCACAGTGTAACATAAATAGATTTTATGCAATTATAACGTTTATAATATGTCTAGATGAAATTTAAGGGTTTTGGCTCCAAATGACTGGCGTTATGACGTCAAACCGCTAACGTGACGTCATTTTCCTAGTATTTGGTCCCAGTATTTTTAAAATTCCTAGTATTAAACCCACTTTAATAATGAATCCGGTCGAGTACGAATAAAATGCCAAATGTTGATTCGTGTTTCATTTCATTTTCATTGGCACTTAATTCCTTACACACATAAAACAATAACATCAGCTTTTTTAACTCGATAATCAGTAACATGCAATAGAGTCACAGCTAAGAGCATAATATAATCCAAAACCATTTATTTCGCTATACCCGTGGCAACCTTGATGTAGGACCAGTTTGTGGATATGTAAAACATAAATTGTTTATTTTATAATGTCGAATGTGTCGATCGTTATCGGGTCATGTTCATCAGCGGTAATCGTACATCTGAACGTTACAGCGGACTATATATTGGATGTTTGCTCTTATTTTATGCAATAATAGCTAAAATACATATTTTCTCGGTCGTGAACATCTGCGGACGTGCTTTGCACTCGGGCATAAACACATTTTGCGGGCGTCCACAGATGTTCACGCCCTCGAAAATGTGTATTATCCCTATATTATACAACATGTTATAACTACTTAATTATTAGACCATTCTCCTTTTTTTTTTCAAAAGATTTTCAACTCTTATCAAAACTTAATTTCCTATTTTACAGACCTTACATTTCGTGTCACTTTCCTGGCATAGGGATCATCTCATCTATCAGTCTGTCAGATTGAGCTATTTTAATGATAATGATACACTTAATTGTCCATAGATTGGAATGTGAGCCTCATATCTTTTTAATTGTTTGCTTGAAACATATATTAACTCTTTCCCACATGTAACAAATCTTCAGCTGACGAATTTTAAACATCTTGGCACAAATATGGGTGGAAAAGATTGGTCAATATATGTATGCAAGTTGGAAGGGTTAAAACTCTTCTGCTTAGAAAAAATAGAAAGAAATGTAAGATCGGGAACATCTGCTACAGAGTGGTTGTTTGAATTTTTGTAAAATGAGAGTTAATCCTTTCACTTATGCAGACACTTTCTGAAACATTGTGACAAAAGAAGAAATTTCTCAAAATGAGCAATTCTTCTTCTGCCATTCTGTTCACAACTTTTTCTAGTAAATATACTTAACTTTATGGAGATTTTCCATGTTGTAGAATTTGTTGTATGTGAGAAGGGATAAATGATTTAATGACATGTTTAATTTTACAGGAAAAGCATAAGCTTCTCCACTGCCAGCATCAGATGTTATGTGATCTGAAAACCTCTGTGTCAACATTCTCGACCGCCAATCCATCTGTCAATACCAACAGTTTCATGTCTAAAATACATGAACTGGAGGTCAAGCTAGAGACAAATAAGCACAGGTATGATTTTAAAAGACAATTATGTCTTCTTTCTCTGCATACAATCTGTCTTAATTACAGGGAGTTTCATGGTCTAAACGTCATAGCAAGATTTCACCAAATCATCATGGTTCAACCCTAAGAGTAAGAAAACTGAAGCAGATGACTTTGAAAACATCTGGGTAAAAATAAGGTAAATCTCTGTAACTAAAAGTTAGACTTAAATGAGCATAATTTAAGTTTCCTAAAGGTGTTCAGATGCGTTTGCAAGTGGGAAAGGTTTAAACCTTCCATGATAAAGGTCATGTTTTAGGCTTTTCAACATTGTATCGAATGCATACTTTCAATTTTTAAAATTTGTTTTGGAAGCAGATGACCCTGTTGTACATGCAGACACATCTTTACACATATCTGCAGTAAAACACCTTTGAAAACATTGTGGCAAAAGAAAAAGCCAATAGACTTTGAACATTTTCTAGGCAAAAAGATGGAAAATCTCTATAAAGAAAATTTATATAATTGAAAAATAATTGAAAATGTTATTTTAAATGTAAAGATTATCTTTATTTTTTTTGCCATAATGTTCTCAAAAGTCATCTGCATATTTAAAAGAGGTTAACATTGTTTTTCTTTAGATGTGTAAGCAGACTGGAAGAACTGAAGCACATTACGTGTGTATGGCTGGAATACAAACAGACCCGTCATGAGCTCGAGTTCTTACTCACACAAGAGAGGGACCTGATACAGAAACTCGCCTTCTCACAGGAGAGTGAAATTACCGGCTATAGGTCGAATGTTGAAGCTGATCTGAAGGTATTACTTGACACTATTGACCTGATCCTGACCTTTGAGCAAAGGTGTCAGTTATTATGTATTTTCATGAAATCTTAACACTTTCCCACATACAACCAGTCTGTAGCAGACGACTTTGAGAACATCTGTACTAACTCTACAAAAAAAAGCTTGATTATTGAAAAGCATTGAAACCTGGCAAAGGGAGACATTTTCGAAGTTGTCTGCTGTAGATTTGTTAAATGTGGGAAAGGGTTCAATCACAATCCATGGTGTTAAAGAATTGCAGGTTTAAGTCTATAGACATTAATGATGTTGGCATTTAGCATTGCAATCAAGTTTGCATGCCTTTTCATAGTATAGTCAGTGACTTGGATATTTCCCTTTACTGGTATATCAGCATATTGCACAATTAACAATAAAGTATAGATAGAGATTGGTCTGTGCATTCATCTGATCCCAAAGTATACTGTTTGGCATAAGTAGCCTTAAAGCTAATGTGATAGAAAAGCAAACAGTACAGATTCAGACCAGACTAAATTGATGTATATGTTGATCTGGATGCATACTAATACAAATAGCACAATAGATGGTTTTCCTAGACTATGAATAATTTATTTGACTTGTATTACAGAAACTTGTCAACAGCCTCGGCTGCCTCGCTGTGTATGAAGAGAAGCTAATAGCACTACAGAGGCTGCAATCGGAGTTGATGGAGGTATCGGATGACGAGAACCAGCTAGACCTGACTGCTGGTATAGCTGATATAAGGAACCAGCTGTTTGTGGCCCAGAAACAGTGTCAGGATATGATGAGAGCGGAAATGGAAACTGAACTAAATAGAAACAAGTGTTTAAAACCCGGACTGGAGGAGTTGAATATTTGGGTACATGATGAACACTTTCCCACATACAACTAATCTGCAGCAGACGGCTTTCTACAAATATAGGCAAAATATGGAAATAATATTTATTGCATACAATTGGAAACATTATGGCAAAAGGAGAATGGCTCACTATGAGCATTTAATCCTTAACCACAATGTTTCCAAAAGTTGTTTGCTGCAGATATACTCATGGAGGAAAGTATTTCTTGACATTTTAAATTAACAACCAATTTTACCTTTTGAAATTTCAACTGTTAAAAGACATCAAAATAGAACATTGTGTTGCCTGCATTGACTGGGACACATTTGGATAATTTCTGTCTTTTTCATCATCACTGTCTGTTCCTTCTGACTTCATTTACTACCATTTGTGCAAGGTAATACATACAATCCTCTTAACCCTTTCCCACATACAGACACTTTATGACGCCTCTGCAGCAGACAACTTTTGAAAAGGAGAAATTGCTCCTTTTGCCAGAGTGTTTTCAACTTTATTCAATTATTATACCCCCGATAAACGAAGTTTAGAGGGGGTATATTGGAGTCACCCTGTGGTTGGTCGGTCGGTCGGTCGGTCGGTTGGTCCGTTGCGATTTTCCTTGTCCGGAGCATAACTTTAAAACTAATTGTTGGAATTTAATAAAACTTCATAGGATGATACAACACATTGAGAGGAAGTGCGGTGTACAGGAACCATAACTCTATTTTACCTAAATACAGAGTTATTGCCCTTTGTTACTTTTTCTTGTCCGGAGAATTACTTAATAACTAACAGATGGAATCTAATAAAACTACATACAATGGTAGAGCATAATCAGCGGAAGTGCAGTATACAAGAACCATAACTCTAATTTACATAATTACAGAGTTATTGCTCTTTGTTACTTTTTCTTATTCGTAGAGTCTTGTCCGGAGCATAACTTTAAAACAAATTGTTGAAATTTAATAAAACTTCATAGGATGATACAACACATTGAGACGAAGTGTGGTGTACAGGAACCATAACTCTATTTTATCTAAATACAGAGTTATTGCCCTTTGTTACTTTTTCTTGTCCGGAGAATTACTTAATAACTAACAGATGGAATCTAATAAAACTACATACAATGGTAGAGCATAATGTGAGGAAGTGCAGTGTACAAGAACCATAACTCTAATTTACATAATTACAGAGTTATTGCCCTTTGTTACTTTTTCTTGTTCGTAGAGTCTTGTCCGGAGCATAACTTTATAACTAATTGTTGGAATTTAATAAAACATCATAGGATGATACAACACATTGAGAGGAAGTGCGGTGTACAGGAACCATAACTCTATTTTACCTAAATACAGAGTTATTGCCCTTTGTTACTTTTTCTTGTCCGGAAAATTACTGAATAACTAACAGATGGAATCTAATAAAACTACATACAATGGTAGAGCATAATCAGAGGAAGTGCAGTGTACAAGAACCATAACTCTACTTTACATAATTACAGAGTTATTGCCCTTTGTTACTTTTTCTTGTTCGTTGAGTCTTGTCCGGAGCATAACTTTAAAACTAATTGTTGGAATTTAATAAAACTTCATAGGATGATACAACACATTGAGAGGAAGTGCGGTGTACAAGAACCATAACTCTATTTTATCTAAATACAGAGTTATTGCCCTTTGTTACTTTTTCTTGTCCGGAGAATTACTTAATAACTAACAGATGGAATCTAATAAGACTGCATACAATGGTAGAGCATAATCAGAGGAAGTGCAGTGTACACGAACCATAACTCTAATTTACATAATTACAGAGTTATTGCCCTTTGTTACTTTTTCTTGTTCGTAGAGTCTTGTCCGGAGCATAACTTTAAAACTAATTGTTGGAATTTAATAAAACTTCATAGGATGATACAACACATTGAGAGGAAGTGCGGTGTACAGGAACCATAACTCTATTTTACCTAAATACAGAGTTATTGCCCTTTGTTACTTTTTCTTGTCCGGAGAATTACTTAATTACTAACAGATGGAATCTAATAAGACTGCATACAATGGTAGAGCATAATGAGAGGAAGTGCAGTGTACACGAACCATAACTCTAATTTACATAATTACAGATTTATTGCCCTTTGTTACTTTTTCTTGTTCGTAGAGTCTTGTCCGGAGCATAACTTTAAAACTAATTGTTGGAATTTAATAAAACTTCATAGGATGATACAACACATTGAGAGGAAGTGTGGTGTACAGGAACAATAACTCTATTTTACCTAAATACAGAGTTATTGCCCTTTGTTACTTTTTCTTGTCCGGAAAATTACCTAATAACTAACAGATGGAATCTAATAAACCTACATACAATGGTAGAGCATAATCAGAGGAGTGCAGTGTACAAGAACCATAACTCTACTTTACATAATTACAGAGTTATTGCCCTTTGTTACTTTTTCTTGTTCGTAGTCTTGTCCGGAGCATAACTTTAAAACTAATTGTTGGAATTTAATAAAACTTCATAGGATGATACAACACATTGAGAGGAAGTGCGGTGTACAAGAACCATAACTCTATTTTACCTAAATACAGAGTTATTGCCCTTTGTTACTTTTTCTTGTCCGGAGAATTACTTAATAACTAACAGATGGAATCTAATAAAACTGCATACAATGGTAGAGCATAATGAGAGGAAGTGCAGTGTACAAGAACCATAACTCTTATTTACATAATTACAGAGTTATTGCCCTTTGTTACTTTTTCTTGTCCGGAGAATTATTTAATAACTAACAGATGGAATCTAATAAAACTACATACAACGGTAGAGCATAATCAGAGGAAGTGCAGTGTACAAGAACCATAACTCTAATTTACATAATTACAGAGTTATTGCCCTTTGTTATCCAAAAATGAACAAAACAAGAATAACCCGATCCATAACATTGTCCTTTTAAGGTGGGGTTTCTAAATATTTCACAACCTTTCCTATCAGGGCGGCGTTCGGGGGTATTAATCACATTCAGTGATAGTTCTAGTTATACTATTATTTATAATATTTTTCACGTTTTTGAAAATATTTTTATAAAGTTGTCTGCTGCAGATTTGCTGTATGTGGGAAAGGGTTAACACTCTTGTATTGTAATGTTTTTGGAAGATGAGTGAGATACTTTACATGGCCGGGTGAAAAGATAATATTCCATGCCTATCATTGCAAATATCACAAAAAGTGATTTTTTTCAAGATGTAACCTGTGAATGTTGCTCAAATGACTGAAAGCAAGAATCAAACTGCTTTAACCCTTTCCCACATACTGTAGAAAACAACAGTTAGGCAACAATATCTAAAATCTCTATAAATGAAAGTGAAATTTTTGAATTGAGTGGAAAATATTGTAGCAAAAGAAGAAATTACTCATCATGAGCAATTTCTCGTTTTGCTACAATGTTTTCAAAAGTTGTCTGATACCGATGCATCTATGTTTGGGAAATTGATATTGGTCCTCCAGAATGCTAATCCCACTTGTGGTTAGATGGGTAATACCCAGAACGGATTATATGGAAACATGGATTGATTCGGGTACTTTGTGTGTGTTACAAATGTGTATATAGTCTATCTCCTGGGACTTGACTCAGCTAACTATTTTTATGATACAGACAACTTTAGATACATCTGGCAGATGGCATTTGAAAACAATGTGAGAAACAGAAATTGTTCAATATTTCTCACAATCTTTTCCTCTCTGTCTCAAATAAGACTGATAATTGTTAATTTTCCAAGCATTTCCTCATATTTGTGTGATTGAGACACTCTAAAAATACCACATGGGATAAAAGGTTACAGAGAAACTTAGATACACATTTCATACCACAAGCTGTTCTCGGCCATACTCACAGTTTTCATACTGAGAGATCTTTTTTTTAAATATAGTGGGTTTTTTACAGGAAATGCCAATCCGATGTGAGGAGAAAATGGAGGTTGAAGTTGAACCTGAAATCATGATAAAGGAAAATATTGCCACCGTAGCAAGACAAAGGTAAAGAATAAATGAAAGGATAAAAAAATCAACACTGAATAAGGATATCACTGCTTTGTATAATGTTTGCCATCACCATTGCCATTTAATGTGAAATTTTCAATGAATCAAACATCTGAAGAAACTTGCTAAAAATTGCAAAGTTTGAAAATAATGCATGTTGTAAGCCATGTTTTGTCATAGAAATTGGCCACTAAGGGGCAGGGCTGTTTTACACTTTATGTCGAAATGAAAACTTTAAAGATTAGAATATATATTAACCCTTTCCCACACACAGACACTTTCTCACGCATCTGCAGCAGACAACTTGAAAACATTGCGACAAAAAGAGAAGTTGCTCAGTATGAGTAAATTCTCAATTTGCTACAACGTTTTCAACTCGATTCAATAAAAAAAAAAAATAATAATACTTTAATTCATAGAGATTTTCCACTTTTTTGCCTAGATGTTTTCAAAGTTGTTTGCTACAAATTTGTTGTATGTGGGAAAAGGTTAACCGGATTTTCAAATAATTAATAGAAGTGTTGCTAGATTGACCCTCTTCCAGTGTCCTTCATGTCATGGTGAATTGTCAAAATACATGGAAAGCAGGGGTTAGGCTGATTTAACCCTTTTATATCCATGTGTTTAGGGTTATTTTGCATTATGGCAGTAGAGCGATTCTGGCCCCGGTAGTGATGAGTGCTGTCAATCCAGGGGTTGTGAGTTTGAATACCAGCTTGACCAAGATTCTTTCCAACGTTTGACAAAAAGTGGCATTCGTCTACCAACAATAAGCTAACAGCCTGTGTGGAAAAGCAGCTAATTGCTTGGAAAGTATGTTGTGTGGAGTCCTGGTGTGAGAAAGCCAGGAAACACATGAGTTGGTGAACTGGCTGCCGAGATATCACTGAAAAATTGTTGAAACAGTGTTAAATACTAATCAATCAATATTCCTCAATGTTTCTGAAAGTTGCCTGATACACAAGGGGTTTGAAGAATTAACTTTAATTTTCATCATTACTTTCAGAATTAAGAAGCCAAAATCAACACTATTACCAAAGAAAAAGATTCAGCAGAAGGGTTCAAGTGGTTGGCTGAAGATGTTCCCTATATCGGCCATGGCCTTGGCCATATTTCTAGGGCTGTTGTACCTCTTTGCTCCAGATATTTTATACAAAATGTTAGGGTTCTCAATTAGGATTTCACCAGAGCTGAATTATGTAAACGGTGCTCCTCCTATGTAGAGAGGTTCTCTCATGGGTGGGTTACCTCTGTACAGGTGTAAATAAAGGTGCCTGGCATGTAAAGTATGTAAACATAATGGGAAACCAGCCATACAGGCCCTGTATAGAGTGTAAATAAAATGAGATTGTGCTGGCCCTGTTAATGCTTGAGTAGATATTCATAATCAGGTATTTAGAAAATTGCATGCTGGGAAAGTGTATAAGATCCCAGCTCAATATTGGGGAAGTAAGATGTAGAACGTGTGTCAAGAAAGTCAGAATCTTTGTGTTGCATTGATTTAGGTCTGTTATTGGTTTTTAGATTGTATTAAATACATATTGAAGAAATTGATTGAAGATTGAAGAATAAAATCTGTCAAATTAGGAAATAACATGACAAGATAAATAATGATTTGGTAAGATCAAAGACCTAATAGGTCTTTGGTAAGATCTATCAGAAAAGTTAAGTAGTAGTTATTATAAGAAATCTGTAATCAATGCAAAGTGTAGATTCCTGAAGTGCAGAAAATGATATAGGTGAACTAGATCTTATAAGTAATAAAGAACACACAATATATGATATCATATGCTTTATATACAATAGTAAAGCTGATTTGGCTGTTGGGCCAAAAGGTGCTGTAAATACACCAGATAGATTCAGAGAATTAGCGAAGGAGGAGTTAACAAGTCTTTCTCCATTATATCTTTCTTATAACCGAACCAAGCCCTATGTTGTGGGATCTTGAATGAATTATCTTAAAGAGACAATTCTTTTGAGCACCCACAATGTAGGATTGGAAGATCAAATAAGGATTAAGATATGCCCCTTTGCTAAAACTCTGTAAATTCATATAGAAATTGTACAAAACACTGCAAAGATACAGGTTTCCATTGGAAACACAACATATATATAAGTAACTTGTACATTTTATAGCACTGATGATATCACAGATTGAGTACTTATATATTAATAAGTAAAAAGAAATGAGATAAACCTAGGGTTGGTGTACATGCAAATTGTGAAGACTTAGATTAGCCTTATGCAGGGACACAGGCTAACCAAAACTCCATAGTCCAAACAAAAGCATTTGCATTTGCGGCTTAATCCAAGTCTTTTGCTAGCAGCTAGAAGACCATCCGCACTGTTTTGTATTGTATGTACAACATAGTGAACGTAATACAGAGGTACTAGATGGGCCCTTTAACTAAACTTCATCCCCCACAGATATGTAGGTACTTCTTTGTGTTCAAAAGCAATGCAACAGTAAACAATTAACTGATTTGTACAGTACACAGGGGACGTGTGACATGAAAGAAAACATGGTGAAAAAAGTATGCATTGCTTATGGAGAGTAATGATTGCTTTAATATCAATATTTTCAAAGGTTTATAGATTGTAACTGAAGCCTAACATGCATACCTTTGGGGGAGAAAGTAAATCCAGCTCAAAGCTGTTCCTTCTTAATGAAGTTGAGCACATTTATTAATTGTCATAACATGCGACAAGACAAGAAAATACTCGTAGTAAAGAGATGTAAGTAAAACTACTACTACATAGATAGTAGTAGCCAGGATACCAAGTTACCATGGTAGCTTGATGAAATGTTTACTTGAGAAGACGTTTAGAATCCCAGCATTGGTATGAGACCTTCACATATTTGATGTGAGTGTAAACTGAATAAGGTGAAAGTTGAAATGAAAACGACAAAATATATGGGGTAAAGCGGTTATTAAGTAAGCAACATTGTAAGTTAATAGTTGTGTAAAGTTCCTTAAATTTTACTTTGTGGTAAATACTGTTCCTTGTGATTAAACAAAAATCACTCGTTGCAATTATGTTGCCAGGAACAAACGGAAAGCAAAAAAGCTTTTTATTTAAGATGCTCATAAATAGAAATACATACATAAATGAATGTGCATACTTGTATACAAAATGAATGCAATAGTTTGCATGTTGGTTGCTTTTGCAGCAGCCAGAAATTTACAAGTGAAGTTGCAGCAAGTACAGAAGTACTTAAGTTTAAAGTGTGTCATTTATGGGATTACTAGTGCACAAGCACTTAGTACAGGTGTAGAAGTATCTTAGATTACCAGTAATGAAATGTTGGTTAAACCTGTCATCTAAAGATATGGTGGCATGGCTTGGTAAATTATGTAGGTGGTGCAGCAGCACTGGGAGCCATTATTGGCTCTCCAACCACATGGTGGTTTGTGTAAATTCCATCAGTTCATGAAAACTGAATGGTTAAGAAACTTCTTGTATGAAGTTTGATTAGACTCGCTTAGCTTTTGTGTATTAAGAATATGTCATTAGTGATTAAAAATGACTTAAAGTATAAGCTTATACTTAAAAAGTATAAAGAAATGGATGGTAAAATAGGAAATGACTTGATGTTGATGAAATATTTTATCAATCATCCTTGCATTACTTTTCCTGCAGTATATATATAAGGTAAGAATGAGGACCTTTAACTGCAGGTTCCGACAGTCCAGAATGGGAAACCTCATGAGACAAAAGTATAGCTAAAAACAACAAGAGATTGCTCTCTATTTTAGTAACCCTAAAATATATGGGAATGTGTAACTATGAGACTAGTTCACATATTAATCCTGTGTGTATAGAGCTATTGAGTCACGAGGACCATTCTATATTCACGTAATGTGAATCAATCGAGAAACAAAGATATGTGTGCATCTTTGTTCCGAAACTGACCCTGAGCAGAGGCTTTCGGTCAGTATTCGATGACTGTTGGTATAATAAAGATACCTTTGCTGGAGCTCTTGATCACCAGAATGTCATCATTATTGTTTTGATCATTCTGTGTTGATATCCCGTATTTGTGACCTAAAGCTATTTTTGAATGTTATAGTAGGGTCTTATGCCCATTGTCCATGGCTCAAGACCCTTAGGGTGATGGTCTGCTTGATAAGTCCATGGTGAATCTTTATCCTTTTCCCACATGGAACAAATCTGCAGCAGATAACTTAATATTTATAAAACCTATGAATAACAGTATAAATATTGAACAAGTTAAAAACAATTTGGCAAAAGTGGTTAATTGCACATCATGAGCACAGTTTCTCCTTTTGTTACACAATAATTTTCCGAAGTCATTTGCTGCAGATTTGTTGAAATGTGTCTGCATGTAGGGAAGGTTAAGACAAGGAAAAGCCTTCTAGAGGTGTTTCACATGTGTTGTCCAGAGACTATGAATATAGATGACCGCAACATACATGTTGTACATGTCATTACTGATTTTATTTCCTTTTCCTGACTCCGACAACCTTGGAGATGACCCCTTTGTAACAGACACCTGTTGAAAACATTGTTGGGTATCATCCATCTTAAAATGAGCCATTGCTCCTTCTATAATTAGGTTTATTTTTGTCATACGGTAACTTTTGTATGTCCAGATTTTCTGTTCTTTTCCTTAGATGTTCGATGAAAAAGATACTTTAAAATTAGTATTGCAGTAAATGGGAAAACCATTGTACTGATGTAATTGTTTTAGCCTCATTTACTTGGAAACATGAAAGGAAAACGAAAAATTGAAAGTTTGATTTTGACACATGCATGTAGTTTAAAATATTGAGGGAAAGGAAATTTAAATGAAACAACAATTTCTCCCTTTTCAACAATATTTTTTAAAGGGGAAGATAGAACAGTGTAATACTGGACATGGCTACAAATATGTTGGGTCCATTTGTTTTGTGGTTACCTATGGTTGTAGTCCTGGAAGACATGTATTTATAGTTATAGTGATTGTTGAAGGTTTCCCACATACAGCAAATCTGAAGCAGACGACTGAAATCCTCTTGGTTAAAATATGGAAAATCTTTGTAAGGAAAGAACAATTACTTAATTGAGATGTAAAAGTTGTGCCAAAAGAAGAAATTGCTCAGTATAAGCAATTTCTCCTTTTGCCAATATGTTTTTAAAAGTCGTCTGCTGCAGATCTATCAAAATTCATCTGTATGTGGTAAATGGTTAATTGTGAATATGTACAAAACTGTGCTGTATTTGGCTTTACTTAAAAAAAAAAAAAAAAAAAAAAAGATAAGCCATATTTTGAAAATAGAAAAAAATCTTGTCATTAAAACTCGAGTGCATAAAAGGGGTGGGTTAATTTTGTTTGTATTAAATACAAAATTAAATAGAGACAATACAATTTTCATCCTCATAAGATTTCCTTTCCCGCATTTGACAAATCTGCAAGGCACAACTTTGTGGCAAAAGCAGATTTTTTTTTATCTTGAGCAATTTTTCCTTTAGCAACATGGTTTTCAAAAGTTTTTTGACGCATCTCTTTGTGAGTAAGGGTTACAGTTCACAATATAAAAAAAGACAGTTTGAAATAAATTATACAAATTGTTTAAAGGAACTTGTGCACTCTTGTTTAATACAAGATCCATTTTATGCATAGAAGAAAATGGAAGATATTGAAGCAGCTAAAAATGTTATAATGGTCATCAATAATTTTTATTTTTTAGAAATTACATCCTTTTCCCACTTACAACAAATCTGCAGGGGACAACTGAAATCATCTATGCAAAAAATAGAAATCTCTAAAAGTAAAAGTATAATTATTTGATAGAAATGGAAACATTGTTGTAAAAGGAGAAATTGCTAATAATGAACAATTACTCCATTTGTCGCAATGTTTTTCAAAAGTCTCTGCTGTAAATGCATTTGCATGAGGAAGATGGTCAAACATTCGAAAAGTTAGTTCAATGTTTTGAGCTATGAAATATGAAAATAGATATAGAAAATAAAATGAATTTAAATACTTCCATTTTCTTGCTGTAAGTTGTACAGGGTTTGATTTGCAAGGTACAGTTAGATGTATAATAGTTTGCGCATATTTCGCTCTTGCTTTTTGCTATGTGAATACTATTGAAATGTAATTGTAACATGAACTTAATGTATGTCAAAACATACAATCTATAAGTATACTCGCAAATACAAATGGCTGAAACACAGCATGCTTTATAAAGGCAAGTTGTTATAAGTTTGTTGATTGAACTTGTTTATTCTTACTTAAGTTATGACAGGGAAAATCTTTCATAGGTAGCAAAAGCAAGATATATCATGTTTTTCTCATATTTTCTATCATTGTCATTCATCTGGTGAATCTTTATTATATCTGGGACCCTTGATAACCTATGTCCCTGATTATCATATAAAATTCAAGAACTTAAAATGAAAATATTTTTCAAAGTCTCAAATTAAAATGCTTTTAAAAGAAAAAAAATATTGTCAAGTGATAAGTAAATAAATGGTTATTTCTGTTCATTCTTTACCTTGGAAAATTCTCAAGAAACATCACATTTCATCTTGGACCCAGATCTCAGTTTTCGATCATGTATTGTTTGATTTATATGGGAGTGCTTGTTCATCTAAATTAAAAACCAAAACAAATAACACATTCTTGAATTGTATGTGTGTCAGGAGAACTGATTTGTCATTTTTTATTTGTGGATATAAAGATTTAATATAATCAATTTATATATTATTACCTTCTGTACTTTTGTACTTGACAAATGCTGAAAGTGCTTCTTAAAGGCTACAGTCAAGTCTTTGGGATTTCAAATAAAATTTTGAGACTGAAATGTTATTAGCATAATGGTTATCTGACTGTTAACGCTTTCCCACATACAACAATTCGTCAGCAAACCGCTTTGAAAAGATACAAACAAAAAAAGGATGATGAATAAAGTCATCTAGTGCACATACATCAAAATGCGTCCGCAAGTAGGAAAGGGTTAACTTTGATCAAGAGGTTGTGGTTATTATGTTTGTCTGTTTCAGACAATTATGCAGAGAATGAAAGTTGTGTATATTTTTTCATTTATTTATCATACTACATTATTATTGTTATCTTTACTGAAATTTTGTATGTTATATTCTGCAATGTTTTGATGTCATGTATAAAACAATAGCCTCAATGGTGATATTCATGTGGCAAACAACGTTGTCTGCGTTCATGTTAACACATCAGAAGAAATTAAACTAAAATCAGATCAAATGGAAGAAAACAATCGGAAACAGAAGGACAACATTGAGAAATTGCTCCTTATAAACATTCTTGTCCGTATTAAATGAACATATGGTACATCATCATCTTCTTAATATAATACGTTTCAGCCATGATAAAAAGCATTTTGAAAACCAATTGATTTTATGTGAAACTATTTTAAAACAATCAACTATTGCATGCACTACTATCAAATGCAGGATATATTATATTATTTATGAATCATGTAGCAAAATTCTGATCTTATTAGACTGAAAGGCAGCATATGTTGATTTATAAATATAAGTTAACCCATAACCAGTCATCTGCTGTAAAAAGAAATGTCTGACCAAAGGAAACTGTGGTGTTTGGATAAATGTCTGACCAAAGAAAACAGGTGTTTGGATAAATGTCTGATACAGAGTTGAAAACTGCTTGTTTAGACTAATTTTTCCCCTTTCCCACAATGTTTCAAAAGTTGTCTGCTACACATCAAATGTCATCTTTTGCTTTTGTTTCTGAGCAAAATATACCCACGGTCAATGATCACAATGTAGTTATTTTAAAAGTTGTCTGTTTTGAAAAGATTTAAAAATAAAATAGGATTTGGAAGTGAAGTGTTGGGATTAAGTGGAAAACATAGCTGGAAAAAGATAATTTGCTCCTTTTCCAGCATTTTTTCCTCAGTAATCTACTGCACAAGCTTTCAAAAATGATAAGTATCACATCATAGCAATGGTTAATTTTACAAAGACTCTTATGACATTTGATGTCAATAGGTTAGAAACCCACTCATGTGATGTATGGTCATGTGATGTTTTGGTTTTTCATTTTTGTTGTTTTAATTTGTTAAGTGAAAGTTGTTTTTGAATGAGGGTGTGTGCAATGGTAGCATTATTTTTATCATATTTATTCCATTTCATGTTTAAATGTGTGAGTGGCGAGTTTTGATTGAGTTTTGATCGAATATAATATATTTTTGGAGGGGGTAAACATATGAAGAAGATGTTATTTATTGTCATAATATTAGTTACACCAGGCTACTTATTCACAGCATACTTCAGCTCTTGGTTTTGTAGTAAATTCTTCCTTTTCAAATCTTATATCAAGGACTTTAAAATCCTATAAATCAGATTGATTCTAATAAAAATGGAGAAAAACTGGAAAATTATCCTTGTGGAGCAATCGGGCATCTTTCTCTAAAGGCCTAATTAAAAATACATGGGTAAATCATGATGTTACCATGTTTCACTCTGTCATGCATTTTCCAATTATCATAATTTCCAGTTTCTTGCATGTTTTTAAACCCATTTTCACTGCTCTATTTCCTTTTTTCTCTGTCTCCTGTTTATCTCCCTTTCCCACATTCAGCAAATTTACAGCAGACACAACGGGCAGAAATACAGAATATCTCTACAAAAGAAGATATTTCTTTAATTGAAGATAGTTGAAAACGTTCTGGCAAAAGGAACAATTGATCAATGAGCCATTTCTCCTTTTGCCTCAATGATTTCAAAAGTTGTTTGCTGCAGATTTGTCAAAATACTTCTGTATGTGGGAAAGTGTTCATGATTTTGAAATTTTATAAAAAGTGATCACGTTTTTATTTGAAATTTGTTTTTGTATTTAGAAATTTCATACTTTGGTTATATCTTATTGAAAGCATTTTTGTTCAAAGATGAGAACATGTTTAAAAAGAAGTCGGTTGTGTTTTTGTAATTTCAGGATACTGATAAATGATTTATTTTAACCCCTAAACAGATATAAATTTTAGAATCGTCTACTTTGTGAAATCGAAAAAAGTCTACTTGTTTTTTAAAATTTGGGGAAAAAAGAGAACTAATGCTCCTGTTAATTGCACAGTGTTTCCAAAAGTCATCTCACGGTATGTGGCATAAGGCATCAGAAGTTTGAATCCTGTCCTGAGCAGATGAAGCAGGAAAATGAATATTTAGAAATCAAGAGTTACATTTTACAGTGATCACTTTTTGTTAAGATCTACCGGAAATTACCATTGAGCATTCATACAGTATAGTTAAAGTTCACTTTCACCGCTGTGTCCTTTATTGTTATTTTGCAAAGGTCGAAACGAGGGGACATTTTAAGATTATTTGTTACTTACAGCAAGTCTCATATATGCTTGTTAAATGCTTAGTTTGTTTGAAATTTTAAACATTGGCAACAAAAGAAGAGAAAATGACAGGTGCATTTTACAGACAAGAAAATGACTGAAAATATTTATCAAAATACAATTTCAATAAGTTCTACTGGTAATTAAGCCTGTAAAAACATATTACTTTTGGAATGTTTAACCCTTCCCACATACAATAAATCTGCAGCAGATAACTTTGGAAATATCTATGCAAAAATATGAAAACTTTCTTTAAATATAAGTTCATTTATTAAATATATGAGCTGGTTCTACTTTTCTTATTAATGTTTTCAAAGATTGTCTGCTGAAATTGCTTCAAAATGCTTCTACAATTCGGAAAAGTTTGACATTTTAAAACAAATATTCATTCCAATATATGTCCCCATGTTAAGATTTTATTTTGTCTATGTTCATTCATAATATATTGTATGTAGCAGCTTTCTTTTTCACGCCATGTAACCTTTAGTAATATATATATATACCACAATATACAGATCTCCATTTCTCTGTGGGCTTTGTATAAATACATGGAATTCAGTATATGTCTCTAAATTAACCATCACTCTGAAAATATAATTCTAACTGAAACAGTTCACCAATTGTGTCCATCATAAGGCAAGGATAGAAATTTCAAATTGCATTTTGAGTGGTTGTAGAAAGAAAATTTCAAAAATTGTATTAATTTAAAACTAGTTTGGTTAACCTTTTTAATTTGTCCGTTTTGAATACATGCTTATATAGAGCCAATAAGATGTTTAGTATTTTCAGAGACCAATAACAATCTATGTTGGATTTGTTTTGCTACATGACAAAGTAAGTATATTTGGATATATGGTTGACAATTATTATACCCTTTCATTTTTCGTATCTTTTTATATTCAATCTAGGAAATAGAAATACATGTAAATATGACGGATATTGGTTGAGGTGAAATACATACCAGTCTTCAAAAGTAAATCATTGACTTGAGTTTACTTCAAGATAATAACCTTATTTCTAAGATTTTGTTCTTTTTATTAAAATGATTGACAATATTGGTATAATTTGCATCTTTTTTTAGAAAGTGTCTTCTTTTTCAAAAAAAGAAAATTAACAAAAAAAAAAAAGAAAAGAAAAAATGAAATATGAAAATAATACCTGAATACTGACGAATAAATTTCAGTTCCACATATAAACTCTCATACTGTTATTCTTTTAGACTACCACCTTTTGTTGCAGACCTTATATCCGTGGCCTTGTATTAAGCATGTGGCGATTCATTATGATTGACTCGAGTCAAAAATGAAAATCAACCTTAGTGTATTTGACACGTGTATTTAAAAATCTGTTTGAGCATCCATGTTTTCTGATTGAAATGTTAGGTGTTAAAAAGAAGTTTATTGAACACCTGCGTGACAGATTCACGACAAAATGAAGTGCCAGATTAGAGATCATGAATTTACAGGTTGATCTGGATCTACACTGGTTACAAAAAGCATAATCAATTGATTTTGATTATTGAAGAAGGTTGAGGGTCAGGCCGTTATTACAGGAACATAGATATGTATATCCATGTAAATGCGGACGTCCTAGTCCTGGCACTCTCGTCCGAATAATACTGAGATACTGAAATCGTTCTTATTTTTATTAGATTTTCAAGGTGTCTTCGGTTGATTAATTGTAATTAATTGTGGTTGCTGCACGCGGTCATGTCTACCAGCGCATACGTACGTATCCATATGTGGTGGCTAAGGAACATGCATGTAACAGGAAAGGTGCAAACAGGAAATTGCCAAACTTATTTATGGTATAGGAATTGGAACTAAACGAAGGCAAAATTAAATGCTCCTTTAGACAAATAGGTAAATGTCAGTTTAACCATATATTGACATTAACTGAAGAAAAAGAAGTACATTCAACAAGTTAATATATCCTCCCGACTTGCTAAATGACTCCGTTTCCATCCGCAAGATACAACGACCACTATGGTACTTTGCGGATATGGATACATGGAATAGACCAAACAATTTTCTAACAGTTCCATTTGTTGCTGAAGTACAGAATATTCCGTATTCTAACATTGGCAATAACATTTCCCCTTCGATAAGTTTAGGGTTTGCGGTACTTATATATAACTTATATATCATTGCCGCTATAATTTCACTGTTGGTTACACTTGGACTTACCGATATAACCGTCAGATGGGTCGTATATTTCTTTATAATTTCACAGTACGTTTTATGTGAAAATACTAGTGATCTCCGATCCAAGATGAACAGAAATAGTGATCCCATGGGCATGGGCTGGAGGGTACCAAAAATACCTAAATTTAAAACTACTGTTACGATTTTTACCAAGACTTTCCAAGCAAGTTGAGTGGTCAAACACGTATACATATAATTCATTACTTTCTACATCTGCAAAGCAAGACCGTCCGTTTTGAGCAGCCATTAAACATTCAAGTCTGACTGACTGCGGTTGATAACGGGATTTTGACAATTTGTAGTTTACCTAACAAGTGATTACACCAACGACAAGCAAATAATCTTTTTGATGGTGTTTGTAACCATCTCACTTACAGGCATATTCTAACGCCTCTGCAGCAAACGAATATTTAAATAATTGTGACTAACGGAGAAATCGCTCTTTTTTTCACAATGTTTTTAACTATATTTAATTATCATATTTATACTTGTAGAGATTTTTCACAACTACTTGGTAAGATGTTTGCACAGTTGTCTGCTGCAGATGTGTTGTATTTGGGAAAAGGGGAATTTAACCGATATTTGTTAAGCAATAAAAGTGATTATTTTATCAACTCTACGCAATATTCTATCTGAATCCGCAATAAACCATATTGAATGGTTGAAAGATTCTTTAAGTACATCCATACCGGGTGAAAATCTGTATATTTGTACTAGGTTTTCTGATTGGCAAATTAACGATTTCAAACAGAAATATAACTGTTATGTAGATTGCAGGATTTACTGTGTTACTGTTGACCTGACGAACTCACCATGTATGGTATCTATACAACAACGTTGAATATTGTCTAAACAAACAGTAACCAACTGTAGTCCGAACACCTCTCTTTGTGTAACAGAGTTACGCCCCTGTGACTTGTCGACTTTTGGCTTGCTAAACAATCGTATAGCAATGGCCTTTGTCAAAAGACGGAGATAATGTTTATCGAAAAGAATATACCAAGCATCATTTTTAGCTCCACTGGCTGAAAGCCAGTCGAGCTTATGTCATGGCGAATTGTCCGTCGTGCGTGTGTGCGTTAACTTTTTCCTTTAAACGACTTCTTCTCCCTAACCACTTGGCCAATTTGGTTGAAACTTCATGGGAAGCATCCTCTCAATGTCCTCTACTAAATTCCTTCAAATTTTTTTGATCCATTCAAAATTCTGGTTTCCATGGCAACCGAAAGAAAAAAATAGTGAGAACTTAAAAAATCTTCTTCTCCGAAAGTGTCAGGCCGATTTTCAAATAATTTTGTAGAAATGTTCCTTGGGTGACCCTTTATTAGATTCCTTCAAGAAATTTTGATTGGGCGAAAAACATGGCCGCCAGGGGGCGGGGCTTTTTTGCCTTATATCGCTATAGTGAAAACTTAAATAATCTTCTTCTCAAAAAGTGTTCAGCAGATTTTCAAATAATTATGTAGAAATGTTCCGTGGGTGACCCTCTATCAGATTCCTTCAAGCCATGTTGATTGGTAAAAAAACATGGCCGTCACAGGGCGGGGCTATTTTGCCTATATGGCTAAAGAGCAAACTTAAAAAATCTTCTCCTCCAAAAGTGTCAGGCCGATTTTCAAATAATTTTGTAGAAATGTTCCTTGTGTGAACCTTAATTAGATTCCTTCAAGAAATGTTGATTGGGCGAAAAATATGGCCGCCAGGGGGCGGGGCTTTTTTGCGTTATATAGCTATAGTGAAAACTTAAAACATCTTCTTCTCCGAAAGTGTTCAGCCGATTTTCAAATAATTTTGTAGAAATGTTCATTGGGTGACCCTCTATCAGATTCCTTCAAGCCATGTTGATTGGTCGAAAAACATGGCCGCCAGAGGGCGGGGCTATTTTGACTTATATGACCATAGTGAAAACTTAAAAAATCTTCTCCTCCGAAAGTGTCAGGCATATTTTCAAATAATTTTGCAGAAACATTCCTTTGGTGACACTCTACAAGATTCCTTTAAGCCATGGTGGTTGGTAAAAAAAATAGCCACCACGGGGCAGGGCTGTTTGGAGATTTTATTTTTGCCTTATGGCCGTGGAGCGATACTGGACCTTTTGGGCCTCTTGTTTTTGTATAACGGATACTAATCTTGTACTTCATAGTAAATACATGTACAGCCTGTATCCTGCGGTATATTGGGATATAAGCATAAACGGTTTAACCACTAACGATTTAAGAAACTTAAAAGAAAATAAGACTCGCCCTAAATCCAGGGCCCGTGCATATTGAAATCTGTGATCTGGCTGCTTTTCCTATAATAGGTTAGCTGGACTGGAAAACGGGTTGAAATATGTTGTGGTAGTGTGTTAACTAGCCGTATGCACGTTTGTAATAGACGGAGATCGGAATACTGGCAATGAGACTTACCCCAAAGCAAGGGCCTATGGTAAGGGCTAGTTGCATACGAATGATGTACATTCCTGTACGTGTTATTGTAACGAGACAACTTATATACATCGTTCTAAAGGGTAAATGCAATGTATTTTTCACGGGTTATTGGTGTACACATCTTGTGCATCGCAATAGCAACTTTCTACATGTATACATGTTATATGCCGTGCCCGGAGCGTAAAATAAGTAAAGTATTCAGAAACATATTCATCTTTATTTCTAGTAATTAGGCCATTGGCAAATAATAAAATAAGTTATGAAATTTTACAATTGAACAGAGCGACAAAACACCCAGATGCAAATCATGATAGAAAACATTATTCCTTTGCCTAGTACAGATATATGCGATTCTTGACGCCTTTGCTGCATTTAACTTTTGTAAATATGCTTGATATATTTTAAATGTTATTAAAATTATACCCAAACTTGTATAGGTTTCCAGAATTTTGACCTGCGAGTTTGCGAACCAGACAACCCTAAACAATGCTACGAAAGGCTAGTTTCTGTCTTTCGGGGTATTTATGATGAGAACTAGCGAAATTCCACAATACAAATAGTCTAGCTTAATTTTTTTAATATACATGTATATTTCCTCCACTGGCACTACAACTGCCAACTAAGGCTGTTCGTGGTTTTATTTCATTGAAATTAAATTATTCACTTATCAAAGAATACAAAATCATTCGGATCTCTCCCTGAATTAATGAACAACATTCAACGTTGTTTCGACAATGAACATATTGCGACACAGATAGCCGTGTGTCTCCTTTGTCAATAATAATTTATTATTACACATTGAACACATCTTAACTTCCAGATTTCATCTTGGCAAATAGTAAGTCTGGTAGTATTATTAGGTTTAGACCTGGACGATAAGCTGGCAATAATGACGAATATGTGCAGAGGACAAGTCATCTAAGTGCAGTAATCTTCACCCCGCGATAGCTTTACTTGTTATCCTTAAATAGTTCTCAAAAAGTTCGAAACAAACATGCTAGTAGATGTTCATTGGGTGATTCTTAAAAAGGCTACTAAATCATTCCAATGTAACATGACTCTATTTGCCAATCTCATGGAAAGGAACATATATTTCAATAAATAAATCGTAAGCCTGTGTCTTAATAATTTCATTGGAATAATATTTCAAAATATATCTCATATACTGCGAAATATCACATATGTGTGAGATATTAATAGGATTGATTTATCTTCGTGTGTACGTGTACACGTGCATGTTTCCTGCGGGTGACGGTCAAAACGTCGAATTGATAAACAAGAACAAAATGGGAGTCAAAACGTCGAAAAGGAAAATATAGAGGCCATATATTAATAAACGTCGAAAAGGAAAATATATTGTCTATTTTCTATAATTATGTACATGTATATACTATGCCATAATAAATTTTTTGTAGTTAATTGAAGTGATATTTGTAATATTTAATAAGAGTTGTGTAATTAAATAAAAAGAATAAAGCGAGGGCATAATCATTTTGTTTGTTGCAGTTTTAAAAAATAAATTGTTGTGGCAATTATGAATATTATATGTGTTATAGACAATATTTTATTGACGTAAACTACATTGTTTCTTGTCGAACAATAAATCATTATACTATATACAATACAAAAAAACATACAACCAATTGCATAGAACATGAAATATACACAAAATCAAAATGCTTCCCCAATATTACAAATAATTTATGGAAGACTAGCATTTTAACTATTTTACTGGACTTCCTTGGTTAATAGTATGATAAATAATCTTTTGCTACAGCATATTGTTTATTAAACTATTTCTCCGGATAAAGGCTTCCTTGATAAATTTTGCAAGATGTAATAGTTTTTGTTGTTTAGTAAAGAAATAAATTTGTTCATGTTCGGGCGAATGAAGAAATATCGCTTAAAATAAACTGCTCTAATATCTGAGTATAATGGGCAAACCAGAAGAAAATGAAATTCGTCCTCTATTTCATTTTTATTACAAAACACACATAAACGCTGATGTCTTTAAAATATTTAAATAATCTTCCATGGTCAGACCATTACTTATATATTTGTAAGTGCACAAAATCCGACTACTATTAATTCAATTCAATTCAATTCAATTCAATTTATTTCATTCTGACTTGAGCATATCTGCTCCTCGTCAATTCACATGTATAATACATACGTTACAAAATAGGAGAAAATATATATAAAAAAAAAAATCACAAAAAATAAAGAAGAGGATATAGAGGAAAAAAAAAATGAGAGAAAATGACCCCCGCCCCGCCCCCTCCCCCCTCCCCCCGGTAAATTAGCAGAAGAGACTATTTGGCCAAATAATCACCATCAGTTGGATATGCTTTTATAGCTTCTGCTAACAAGTTGTATTTTCTTTTCTAAATTTTAAACCTTTAATGCAATACGTAGCTAAGTTATTTAAAATTGTTAAATTGTTCGAATTCAAAAGTTCTGTTAATTTGTAGACACTTGGGTTTTTGTAATAATATTCGTTTATGTAGGATTTCCTAATTGTTTTGTAGAACGGGCATGATAGAATAAAATGGAATTCGTCTTCTATTTCATTTAGCGGGCATAGTGTACATTTTCGTTCATTGCGTGGTATATTTCTGTGCATTCCTTGTTCTATATTTAATTCATGTGAGGATAGTCTTAATTTCGAAATAATAATTCTAAATTTAGATATATTCATTTTAATAAGATAATAAGAGGGTTCGAATTTTTGTTTTAATTCCTTAAAAAGTACTAAAGATGGTTTATTTTCTATATCACGTTGCCAATCATTAATATAAAGATGAATTAATCGATTGCGGAGTAATGGTATGAAACTATTTATGTTTACCGAACTAGGAAATAACCATACATCGTTGAATCCACTTCTTTGTAATACATTTCTAACGTTACTCGCCCAGTTTTTAACATTATGTGTTTCAGCATCGTATTTCATACTATGGAACACTGTTGACAGTATACAATTATTTTGTTTATATATAAAAAGTTTTAAAAAATATTTAATTGTTCTTATTTGCATATTTATAATTAGTGGGTATCGACCGGTCTCACCGTATAAAGCAGAATTGCTTGTACTTATTTTGACATTTAATAGCCACTCTAAGAATTTCTTATGTACCTTTTCTAAAGTATCTATGTTAGTGAATGACCACACTTCACAAGCATAAATGTAACTATCTAAACTTTGTTGAAAATCATCAATTAACCTTTGTTTAAAAATAGTGTGAAAATTCTTATGATTAACAGTACTTGGATTGAGCCATATATAACCAAAGCCATATAATAAAAGAGTTTTTACATTTCTGCACCAATTATTTGATCCCTTATCAATATTTTCTGTTAACCAATTATATAAAGTCGCAATAATTATGTTATCAGATGATAACAGTTTACCCCAATATTTTATCATTCTCGCATATCTATGAATATATAACGGATATCTGCCTAGTTCACAATATATTGCAAAGTTACAAGTAGATCGTTTACCACTCAAAACCCTTTTACAAAACTTTAGATGAATTCTTTCTATTTCCTTCGACTTTGAGAATCCCCATATTTCGCATGTAAAACCTAAGATTGAACATACAAATGCATCAAATAATTGGAATAAAGTCGAAGTATCGAAGTCAAAACGACGAACTTTACTGTGTAAGACATTCAGAGCTTTTAAACCTTTCTCTGCTAAGGCTTTTTGATTCAAACTAAATGAGCCAGTATAGTTAAATATTGTACCAAGATAGTTAAAATCATTAACAATTTCTATGTTTTCGTTATTATATGTCCAATGCTCATTCACTCTTAATCCACCTCTTTTCCTGAAAACAACGATTTTTGTTTTGTCAGTATTGACCTCTAATCCCCATCTATTACAATATATGTATATTTAAACTATTTTGCAAATCAATTGGATTTCACTTAAAATAGCCATATCATCTGCAAACAGCAAAAGTAAAATCTTAATGTCTCCAATATTCAATCCAGACGAGTTATTTCCCTGCAAATAAAGTTCAAGGTCATCTATAAATAGGGCAAAAAGCATTGGTGAGATTACCTCCCCTTGTTTAAGTCCAACGTGTGAAAATAGACAATCAGAGGTCTTATTATTGACTTTAACAAATGATTTAACCTTTGAATACATATCTCGAAATATTCGTAACATTCTACCCTTAACTCCTAAATAGAAAAACTTAAACCATAACCCATTCCTATAAACACTATCAAATGCCTTTTTTAAATCTATAAAGACAGCATAAAGACGTCTGTTTTCAGAGAGCATCATTTGTATAATTGTCATCAAAACAAAACATGCATCTGTCGTGGAACGTTTTGGTCTAAATCCGAATTGAGCGTCCGATAAAATATCGTTGTTTTCACAAAATAAACTCAGTCATCTATTCAAAACACCTGTGAATATCTTAGATAAACATCTAACGACGGTAATCCCTCGATAGCCTCTGCAACAGACGGCTTTTTGAAAACATAGTGAAAAAAGAAGAAATTGCACAAAACGTGCAATTTCTCCTTTTGCCACAATGTTTTCTACTTTTAGTCATAGGTTATCCATTCAATTATAGAGATTTTCCATCTTTTGCCAAAATATGTTCACACGTCTGCTGCAGAATTGTCGTGCAATTTCTCCTTTTGCCACAATGTTTTCCACTTTTTGTCATAGGTTATCCATTCAATTAAAGAGATTTTCTATGTTTTGACAAAATATGTTCAAAGTCGTCTGCTGCAGAATTGTCGTATGAGGCAAAGGGTTAAATAGATAACGTCTGAAAATATGGTCAGTACTTATAAAAGCAATTACATACGGCCGTTTTGATTATGTTGTTGATATTGTTATTTCAGATGATTTAAATATTTTATTTTATTACCGTTGTAGGTACTTACATACATACAGCGTACTATTGAAAACCCTTTGGTGGAATGGGTTATGCTTGATTTTGAGGCCGGTAAGTATTTAATTTTTGATAATCTGGTTACATAATTGTGTAAAATATTTAAATACTGACATATATATATATAAATCACTATAATTGAGTTAATACCCTACGAAATTGGAAAACGTTGTGACAAAACGAGAAATTGCTCGTTATATGTTTTAAAAAAAAGCTCTCTGCTCTATATGAGGAAAATTCTAGTTAAGAGGTATTTTCATATTCTAAAAGTTCTACTTGCTATACAAATTATATTGATTCTGACTACAAATTGCGAATAATTCATAATTGTGTAATTTTCAGCCGCTTGGCAAGCTCTCCGAGACGTCTTTCCGCATTTGACGATCTATATCAACAAGCTGTGGGAGTCGATGGTCCTGCCCTGGCTGTTGTTGACAACGTCCGGAGAGTATGGAGAAGCAATCCGATGTGGCGACCAGAAAATTGGAGCGTGTTTCGTCAAACAATACGCACTAACAACGACGTAGAAGGTATTTGTAATAAAATGATAATTTACTATCAAAGATATACTGAAAAAAAGTTGAAATAAAAAAAAAAAAAGTTTAACTACAACGTATCACATGAACTTCCAAAGATATGGATAAAATAACCTCAGAGAAATGAGATGAAATTTAAACCACAAAAAGCCAAACTAGCATATCATCTTTCAAATATTGGCAATTTGAACATCATATATTTCCATTCACAGGCTGGCATCGAAGAATCAACACAAGAGCGGGACGGTCTGATATTGGGCTGTATGTTCTGATAACACTGTTGAAGAATGAAGCCGATACTGTTGACTTACAAATTAGACTGGTTTCCGATCACCTAGTTACACTAATTCAAAGACAACGGTACCGGCAGATCCATGGTCATCTGTTTGACGCCTGGGATATGTATGCATTATTTTACTTTGTGTCTTTGCTAAAAAATATCCACATGTACACATAACTCTACTTTTCGATGTAATAATCAATAAAGAAAATACAAGACAGAATATCACATTGTATTGTATATGTCTATGAATCGTAGGTTAAATATTCGTTTTCTAATATTTTTTTCATTTTATGTGCAGATATGAAGACGATGACAGGACAACGTCGCAGCTGCTCAGAACTTGCAGTTTTATCGCTGGCTTGGGGCCAATGCAATCAACAGACCGGGTATACGATGAGGAACTATAAATAAAAATATAAAACATTGTAAATAAAACCATAAAAAAAACTCAAAAATGTATATAAGTTATAACATATGATGCTTTAATAATATAAGATAAAATTAAAAGTTAATCATTCATTGATGTGTTCTTGTTTATTCGGATTATTTCAATTGAATATATATTCAAATGCCCTTTTATTTAATTTTTCCTTTATAATTGCATTGACAGAAAAGGTTCGAAAATGTAGTGGTCCGTAATGTTCCGTATATGACTAAACATATATTATTAAATTGTATTATTATTTAATTACATTGTGCGGTAAAACTTGATAAAACAGCATAATGACTATTCTATATATTTTCCTTTTCGACGTTTTGACTCCCATTTTGTTCTTGTTTATCAATTCGACGTTTTGGTCATTCGACGTTTTGACTGTAATTCGTTTCCTGCTTGTGATATGGTTTTGGAATTATGTTCTAGGATTAATCACGAACACATAGCTTACCCGTATTTCTTGCATTTTAAAGCTTTAAAAAGTCCAAATGCGTGTACGAGACCTGGCACATACTTGCAAAAGCATCCGTGCTATGGTCATAACGTTTTTGATTTATTATGAACATAGCTGTTAGAAAATGTGTTATATCTCTTTGTGTGATGCAAGCATAGTTTTATCGACAAGCATGTCGTTTATGTGACATGGTGCTTTACAAACACATTTCCAGTAGTTCGATTGTTTAACATAGAAGCACCCCGGAAAAAAAATCACAACCTTTTTTTTTATTTTATTTGTGTTCTGTGCTTGTTGACAGCTCTCAAAATCACCTTCCACCAGTACTTTGAGTATTGTGATTAAAGTGCATGTATTTCTTACTTCTTCTATACTAATACATTGGAAGAAAAAATAAAAATTATCATAGATTTCACCCATAACGATACACGAGATCAGCCAATTTCTAGTGTGCTTAATAATCTGTAAATACTTTATAAAGTAAAGTTTTCTTTATGATATTTAAATACCCATAACTCTTGTAAACGTTCAGAAGATCAATGTTTTTATGAAGTTTACCATGAATAAAAATATAAGTTACTTTTGTCCGATGATGAATTAAGCGTCCCCTTAAAAATTCATTTACTTCGAATAACTTGAAATATACATATCGTCTTGATACGAAAGCATGTTTACCATAAATACTTATTAATCTCGGTAAAGCCCTACTGATGAAATGATTAGTGGCACTAAGAATATTCTTTAATCGGTATATATTTTGTTTCGACAGTGGACACAAATTTCGGTTCTTCATATCTGAAAACACTTTCATCAGATACTGCGACAAAAGTCTACTCGTGCCATCATTGAGTACTTGCGTATAGTACAAAAAGAAAAAATGTAATTCCTTATGTGTATGTAAAAAGTAATTAACGACACTGCAGTTGGGAAATTCATTCGCCAAAATCAATTCCAAATCGATTATGCTCGCTAGAAATGTTTCAACACGGGACATGAGGTTCCGTTCTCTAGAATATGGATGCGCTGTATGAAGCAACCATTCTACACGTAGGTCAAACTTAGCTGATTCTACAAGGCACTTCATAATATCGTACCTTTTTCTGATCATACCCATTTTCCAGTATATAGCTTTTATTTCAAGCAGACATTCCATTGGGTCGGTTGAGTCGGGGATCATTTTACGAAGCAGTATTTCCTCTGCAATATCGTCTGGTATAATAACATCAGAAGGCTTTTCAACAAATATATCCCTGGGTACATATCTGTAATATAACCTCCATAAATAGTATGGAGTGAAGCGGTTCTTAGTTCTGCACAACAAAATATCTGGACCATACGTGTCTCTAATGACCTTGAGTGTCTTCCCCATTCCGTTTATAGTTAGTACATGTATTAAAGACAATTCTTTAATGTCATTCAAACAAAAATCGGAATGTCTGAATTGTAATCTATAAAGAGAAATATAATCGGACAAAAATGAATCATGATAATCACGCGTCCAAGGCAATTTGACTCTCAATGGAAATAATGCCATCCATAATATGTCGGTATATTGAAGTGGTTTGTTTGGTACATCGAAACGATACATCATTATATATTTTGAAGGTGTATTTCCACCGAGTAGAGAGTAATGAATTAAATTAAAACCCTTGTTATCTGGGCAGCCCAGGCCGAGTCCTGAATTGAATAACAGTTCCACGATCTGGTTCATTTGTTTATCATCCACGAAAAATCTGTCCTTCTCGTAGACGAGTTTGTGCATAGGGGACATTTTAAATGATTGGTTGCACACAAGTAACACACCTGGTCTCACCCTTGCGAGAACAACAAGTGAATACTGGAAAAGATTATTCGATGGTAGATTACTACGCATAGATTGAAGTAGATATCGCCTTAAATCACTTTCTGTATTATTGAGAAAATGAAGTATTGCAGTGGCTACATATGGACTATTCCTGTAGATAGAAGGGAATAAATTACTTGGAATATTATGTCCAGATTCGTCTTCATAAAACATGTGAAATGATTGAATGACAGTCAATTCCCAAGGAGACACCAGCTCTGCAATGTTAACATTTGTACCCCTCTTATAAAATACATCGAATATCAAACACTGTTTCGGCAATTTGAAATACGTATTAGATCTTTCGACATTGCCAGACAGTGAGTATTCTATGGGTGTCTTTCCCATTATATCCTTTTGTTCGTGCAACCTGTACCACGTTACTTTATCATGATCGTATATAAACCATGATATTAATCTATAACCATTTAACATTGAATAATGTAAAATATTTCTTCCATTTGAATCATTCTGCACCAGGGAATGTCCGTTGTTGACCAGAAGATACACGACATGGTAAGGGTTCAGTTGGATTTCATAACTTGTATTTTCCAAACGGTTTAGGACGGAATATAGTAGAAGTCCCCGCCCTTTATCATCAACAAATTGTGGGATGTAGCTAAACCAATACGTTTGTCTTAAGATAATCAACGATCTAGACTGTCCACACATTGCGGCACTATGATAAACAGTCATTCCATGTTTATATCTACGGTCGGCAGTAATATACACCGGTATATCTCCATCTGTTAATGCTTTCAAATACGAAATGGAAGCGTGACACGCCGCATAATGTTCTGCAGGAAAACCATCACTGTCTAATGTAAACCACTTTATTTTTAATTTATTTCGTATGATGTACTGTATCATTTCTCTTCTGTCGAACCGTGCAAGAAGATGGGCTATAGAAAAGCCTTCCTGGCATTTCTGTTTTATAATAAATTCTTTCAGTAATGGGTTTTGGAAAGTACAATTTGGAGCATTGGAACACATATCTCTTGTTTCACTTAATCGAACATTAAGTAAAATAAATATTCGGGTTTGATTATACCAAATACTTGTTAGAAAGGGTGTCCGTCCAAAAGCATCCGTGCAATTTAACAAATGGGTAAAATATCGGACTAGCTTCTCTACAACTGAATAATGGCCATTTCGCACTGCTACATGTAATGCGCTCTCTTTAAAAACTTTCCACCATTCGTTCAAGTATTTCGAACTGGAATTTAAGCTACTTTTCATTAATTTGTTAGAAGTTACGAAAGCTGTATTATCAGATATGCATTCACATGCAACACGCGTCTTTTTAACAAAGTCTATCACACTTCCATGCCAATTTTTGCGGCCAAGTAAATGCATGTTTCTCCTACGATATTATGGTTCAATGCTGCTATTTCGGAAAGTATTTTCGTTAAGCCGTATTCACAGGCAATATCACTGGAAAGCTGACCAATGTCGTTGCGAACGTTTATCAAAGCACTATTGATTGTTAATAAATAGTTTACAACATTGACATGTTTATTTGACACTGCAATATGTAGTAAGCTGTAAATACGTTTGGCTTGATATTTTCATTCATTTCAAAAACGCTTTCTAAATCTGATGCATCAAATTCATTTAAATTAATTAGTGATTGTGTAGTAAAGCTGATATTTGCACCCTTTGCAATTAACAGTTTCAATTGCTTTGAATGTCCCTTTGATGCTGCTACGAATGCAGGCGTTTGTCCATTGTCATTCAACGAATCAATTTCTTTTACATATGGCAACACAAGTTTCAAAGCTGCACCGGAGTCCGTCAAATTTATCAATCTATGAAGTGATTTTGGTTCTACATAATCGTGTTTTAATGATTGAAATATCTCTCTTATTTCAATTTTCTCTGATTTGCCAGCGTGAATTGCTATATTAATAATATCCATGGTCTCATTTCTTTTTGCTGCTTCAATCAGGTATTTAGATAAATGTTCATGGCCTTGTTCTAGCAGTATTTTATATTTTTTATTTTCCTTACTCAACAACCAATCGTGTATTGACTGATGTATAAATGTCACTTCTTTGTCTATTCGCATGAAAAACGAGAGTTTGTTAAAGCTGTCTTCGATCAATATGTCATCTGTAAAATTGTTTGCACGTAACACTTTTATGATATTCGATTTTACTAATGGGTTAAGTGACGCGCAAACTATCTGTAGAACCAATTTAGCAGATTGAAAGTCTGTTACTGATTGGAATTGACGTTCAAAGTTGCTTTCGTAAAAGTCTGTTAAATTCCGTGGTAGACTTAAACTAGAATGATCAGAATACCGATGCATTATATATTCAAGTGAAAATGCGACAAATAAAAAATTACCCTCGCTTTCTTTTAATATTTCCTTTAATACTTCTGATTCAGATTTTGTACCAAAATATTCTTTAAGTCGGGTAATCAATGTATTCTGACTATCTAAATATATCTCAGCGCAACTCTTTTATTGTTTTCAGATCGGTTATCCCAGGAACATCTCTCGAAAATATTAAAAACTTTACCCAATACGGAAATTTCTTGATGCGTATTTTAAGTAAATCTAATAAATGGTTTGTATCGGTATCAGAGTCGAAGCATTCGTCCAACGCATCTATGACAATAAGCCACGTTTTCTCCCCATTTACATGCTTTAACGGGAATAGAACACCTTGATCAAGACAGGCCACTGGGTTTTTTCCACATGTTTCCTCGTCGAATATGAGAGAGTGCTTGTCAAGGAATGCTATTTGACTTCCAAACTTGGGACTGTATGTTGAAAACAATCCTACAAGACGGCGAATGAATCGTCCTGCTTTCATTGTACTGGGGACATCGAATTTACAAACATGAAAAGCGGCAATATTATCTCTTAAATTCCGACCATTTGCGTTTTTTTGGACGCATAACACGTGTGCTACCAAAGCACTTTTACCGTATCCCATTTCAGCAACTATTGATAAGCCATGCCTATCTTGTTTAGTATGAAATAATTTCTGTTCTATTTCCTCAAATAACCATTTTCTCCCTATCAATGGTTTATGGTCATCAATATATGGAAACATTGGCAAATCTTGGGGAAACGGGTACGAGTAGGTCTCCGTAACACAATCTACAATGCAACATACATTTTAAAAGTCAATGGGATAGAATAATCTGTAAAGATGCAGATAAGTTCATTATATAAAAATAGTGTGGTGTGTGGAACAATTCAGTATATATTATACGACAAGATTTTTATCGGGTTTTCTTTTCCAACCTCTCTGTCAGGGAATCAGAGTAAGCAATATGGGTATACACACACATTCGAAATCAAAAGTTTAAGGTAGGTATTTTTTTAAAATTGAATTACAATACTGTACTCTGGTGTGTCTTTATTCTTGTATGTACTGGATTTATTGATAGAGATTAAACACTTTGAATGCCCCAGGTAACGTGTACTACCGGTAGTCTGTTTTTATCTCCCTTCCGTCCGATAGATAACATGTCGCATCCAATGAATCGATGACAGGATTTGGAAGTAAAATGGACCAAACATACGTCGCATTGTAGCTTGATATTGGCACATCTGTCAACATACATATAGCCAGACACATTCCATTCTCGGTTGGAATTTTATTTTTAGTTCTGAAAAACAAAGACTTTCGTAGGCTAGGCCACATTTGTCAAGTATTAAATCCTCTGGCCGATATATATTTTTAATATAATATTTACGATTGAGATGATTCGCTATGTCACGCGGTATCATATAATTGTTGTCTTGTTTTGAGGATAAACTTATTAAATCTCATTTTAAACTATTCACATTTGATAGTTTCATCATGGTGATGTCTATTGGGTGCAAGGGAGATGACTTGCAATAGTTGAAGGCTACCTGTTAAGTAACATTTAAAGAATTAATGGCAAATTTGTTTCGATTATTCAATAAATAAGTTTAATGTATTCGTAGAATGGACATACCTGTTTTTCTCACGTTTTCACTCAAAGCATTTCCTTTAGTATGGACATGATTTATATTCCAGTTGATTGAACAACAGCAAACTAAAGCCACAATCACAAAGAATAGTGTCAGTCCAACAGGATGTTTTTGCAACGTTTTTATTACAATATGTATTCTTGTAAGATCAATGACACAATACTTGTTTTGAATTTCATCAATCTTTCGCATCATTAGTTCAATGTTTAATTTCAAAGGCTCTATCACGGCCTTGTAGTTTTTCATTTGGTCGCCATTTGCAATTTCTTTAAGTTCTTCACTGCATTTCCGAGCGTCAACATACTTCACGGTCTTTTATAAGATCATTTAAAGCGTCAAGTACCCTTGATTTATCTAAATCCGAAACTTTCATATAAGGATTGTGGCCATAGTGTTTATTCCTCAGGTCAGAGATTCTGTCCAATACAAACGGATTTATATTGAAAGAATTACAGTTTTTCCAAATCAAGCACGTGTTTGCAATGTCCCGTAAATTGTGGTCCTTGGCAAAAACCTCTATTATATTTTCCATCGCTATTGGCCATGTCCAGGACTTTGTATTTTGCCATTGTATAGTGTTTAAACGTCGATGGTTATTCTGAAGTGTATCTTTCCATGATTGTAGGCAAGTTGGACACCATCTGTATTGGACAGTATAAAGAACGAGTATATACAATTATAAATTCATAAATATATATTATAATTCTACAATTTGAGTTCACCTGAGCACGAAGTGCGGGGTGAGCTATTGTGATCACTCACCGTCCGGCATCGTCGCCTGTCCATTCACATTTTCCTACAAACAACTTCTCCTCCTAAACCACTCCTATTCCTCAAAGTTGTTAAAAGATTTTAATTCCATACAGAACTTTGGTTTGCTGCAAAATCAGAAAAAGCGAAAACTGACAAAACTTTAAACATCTTTTGTCCAAAAGCATAGGCCAGATTAGAAAATAATTTGACCAAAGGATTCCTTGGGTGACCCTCAATCAAAATTTGTGAAATTATTTTGATCCGTTGAAAAACAAGACCACCAGGGGCGGGGCTTGTTGTTCTTATATGTTTATCTTCTTCTTGAAAGATATAGACCTGATTTTAGAATAATTTAGCAGACATGTTCCTTTGGTCACCCATAACCAAGATTATTGTAACTTTAACGATACGTTGATAAACATAACCACCAGGGAGCGTTGCTTGTTTTCCTTGTATTCAATCAGTAAGAAAATAAATCAGGTCAGCTATTAAGGTCCTCTTGTTGACTATGCATTCCTTTATGTTTCGCATGTAGAAAACCCCAAAGCAAAAACAAGAAGAATGAATTTAAAAAACCCATATATTAATTAAAAGCCACTTTAAATTTATATATTTGAATGAATGAATAATTGTTAAGTAAAACTTTCACCATCATTATTGTTCGATATTTATATTAATGAAATATATATTTAGCATGTTGGGGAAATATATGCGATGGTCCTTTATCGCTCACCTGATTTATTTAAACTGTAATAGAAGCCGAATACAGCTATGTCGAAATAAACAGTTGGCAAAACGTTAAGCATAATTACATTCATATATATATCAAAGCGTGAATAGAGCTCGTTGTCATTTGAGGAGCAACATTTGATTTATGTTACCTTACGAAGGTATCTCTAGAGAATTTGAGTTTTCATTGCATGTTGAATAGAATAACAATCCACAACGAAGGATTTAACGGCAGTCTCTTCAACGAACTAACGTGTAAATGACGTTATCTGGTCTCAGTGTGCCTCACCTGCACCCGATATCGACACTACTGACCTTTTCACGTAAAGCTAACATATCTATGGACACTTGTGCCAAGGAAACTTTACTTTCACTTTGTTTTATAAACATTTTGCAAATAAATCTTTTCGGAATTAAAATGTGAAAAAAATCAGGTTTTCAATGAGTAATGACAGAAATTAGAGTACTGATCAAATTGTTTTGAGAACCATTTTCTTTGTTTATAGAGGCATCACACAGCCCATGTTTCAACTCTTTAGTTGTCATTTGTCTGAAGTCTAGCTGTTGTAACTTGATGAAATTGAACACATGACAAATATATAATATGGTGCTTGAATTTTGCCCAGGTGTATATTATGAAGTACGGTTTTTGACAGGTTCTTGACAGGTTTTACAGTTATCTGAATCAGTGAAGTTACGATTGTGGTCCTGGTTTATGGAACACCATGACCGTCTTATTATGACCTGTTTACTTATATGCAGTAGATATTTCAATATATGTGGTAGATATTTCATTATATGTGGTAGAAATGTCATTATGTGTGGTACTTTATTCTTTATATGCTATACTTTATTGGTTATAAGTAGTGCAACTCTTCTTATATGTGGTGGTACTGTCATCATATGCAGTGCATTCGAATTTGTGTGCGGTACAAAGACCAATATATGCAGTAGATTTGCTATTGTGTGTAGTAGATAAAACGTTATACGTGGTGCTTTTTACAGTATATGATGTGCAAACTTAAATATATGTGGTAGTCACTGTGTCCATTATGTGTGGTGCCTTTTGGCCTGGGGCTTTAGCCCCTTGTCATAGTAGTAATACCATTTAGTTTCGGAGTTGGGAGCCTGCCAATTGCTGTTAGCACCAAACAACGCATGAGAAACTGCGCGAGAAAAATAGTTCATAATGGATTCAACAAAACTGCATTTAAAAGGTTAGGATCTCCCCTATAAATATCCTTTTAATGTTGTTGGAACATCAGTGAAAAACCTAAGGCGTGAGTACTCCAATAACAGTTTAAGAAATGCTTTAGATATTAATGCGCCGAGAGGTCAAATATGGACGCGTGTTAACATTATTAACATTCGCGAAGAGGAACGGAAAAAAAGAAAGAAGTCACGTGAAAAATGCAGTGGCGGATTAACCAGGGGCTGTAGGGCCCGTGCGTCGAAAAATCCAACCTTCCAGCAGCCCCCAGGCCGTCAGCATTGCAGTGCTTTTATTTCCTTATATGCAGTGCAAATAACTTTCGTTTATATGCAATGCAGATCTCACATGTTGTACTGTATGTGCATATAAACTGTCTCAGTGCACTAGATTGACTCGTACGATACATCCGGATTCGTTTCAATCCGGCAAAAATCGGTATTGTTCGGAAACATCCGAACCATCTCATCATAATGACGAAACTACCGCATATAAAGAAAATACTACCGCATATAATGATGGAAGCACAGCATATAAAAAATCGTATGTTTTATCTACTACACACAATAAATCAATAATTAGAATGATTAAACTTTCATACCGGGTCGTCACAATGTCCAGTTATGCGCTTTTAATGTATTATGCGTGAACATGTATGTATATTTAGTAATGGCTGTAAGAATACGCATTTAAAATAAATGACGGTCGGAATAACAAACCTCATCAAGCTTGGCGTATTGTGAAGTTGTACTAAAGTAACTTGTAGCAAAGTATCCCTTTCGTGTCTGTTATTTGTAGGCCGGATGACCTGATAGTATGTCTATAATCTGATGTTCAACGGTTAACTGACATAAGGCTTTATACGACTTATTACCTAAACTAGTATGTAATCTGTTCCAGAGGCGATATGGTGTTGATTGTTTATACAGAATAATATTAAATGTGTAAATACATCAGCTGTAATTACACGGCATTTGGGGCATGAAGACAAATATTTACGAGAAAATAAATGTCAAATAAGTATAATTAGAGCTTTACAATTCGGGAGATAATCTCAATATCGCCATGCAGTACTAGGTATATAGTCGCTGTGGAATAACAGGTATTTAGTTAAGTGTTCGTCTTCCATTAACCTGTTCCTGTTGTCTTCATTTGTTAGATCAGTTATTGTTCGATTAATAGTTTTCTTCCAGAATGACAGTTAAGGAAATGTAGCGCTTCTAACAGATAGTTAGTAAGTTTGTATTTCCCAAATATATTATATATGTCTGGCACGAAACCAAGGGGGGTTCGAGGTGAGTTTAAATAATTTACAAACTTTTGGATGAACATGATTTTCTACATTTTAATTTCTGGAACATTGCAACGCTGGCCAAAGAACATTAGTTTCCTTTTTTCTATTGCGTATTATAATGGAGGCATTGAGATAGAGCTTAGAGCGACAACTGTTAAGTTGAATACGTGAGTATGCATATAATTGATACAACGACTATGAGATTTTTCGAGTAAAGGAAATATCTGCTAGAATATTTAACTTCAAGTTTGAATATTGATCATGTTTGGTCGTTGCCTTCATCTATTCATTCAAATTACTTCTTTAAGTATTGCTTGTGTACAACTTACCATACATGGCCATGGTAACCAGGTGAGCCAAGGGTCTCGTATTCGTTTTAATTCATGTGTTTTTAATGGTTGCCTTAAATTTAGAAAACTGTTCTAGAGAAACTGATTTTAGCTAGTTTTGGAAAATCTTACTTTGAATGTTCACTATCCCGGAAGGAGTGGGGCTTATATGTCTATGTTTGGACTGCCAGAAATTAATAATTATTTTAGCCCACCTTAGCACATAGGTGGGATAATTCGGAATGGCTGTTTAAAGTGTCAATGCAATACACCAAGTAGTTACTGAGATATGGACTATTAATGTAGTTGCTAGCACAATTTTAACTATAATTTCTAAGTAAAAAAGGGCCATAATGTGCATGATCGAATTATCTTTCTTAATGCTTTACATTGATGTGTTTGTTTGGAAGGGTTGTATAAAATTGCTAAGAAATGCATCAATAAATTACTCAGATATGAACTGTTAATGTAGTTGCTCGCAACACTTTAACCAGAATTCTTAAGTAAAACAGAAGGGCCATAATTTGCATTATTGTGCAGGATATAGTTATCTAACATTATTATTTACATTTTAGTTTAAACTTATTTATTTTACATCGATTTCGAAACAAGCTTCAGCTTATATTAATCACGCTCGATGTCTGCTTCCTGGAGACTTAACCAGTACTCGCGCCGTTTGTGTGGAAAAATCCCGAAGTGAGAACTCGCTCATCACGGGACTCGAACTTGGAACTTTTGGTACGAGAGGCCGACGCTCTACCTCTGCACCACTGTCATTATTTACAATGGTGTGATGGTTGGGAAAGATTGTATACAGTTGTAACGTGTACACGTTACACAGTTATACTGTAATGCACCAAGAAGTTGCTGAGATATGGACTGTTAAATGTCAATTGAAACGCACCCTTTTTTATTGTGACCTTTACTTTTATTATAACAACTGCGTAAAAGTTGTCCCTCAATTATTTGAAATAATGTTGTTATCATGGATTTTGTGTTGGCTCACCATAATTAATGGTAAACAAAGAAAAAGCGTGGCAATTGTAGTGGCGGATTTAGCGGGGCCCATAGGGCCCCGTGCCTGACTCCCTCCACCCCACGACACCCCGACCCGGTCGGGCATCATACATATCTTTAACAACATTGTTGAAATGATTCCGATTCCTTGAAAAACATAGACACCAGGGGTATTTTTCTAGTTTTCATTGTATAAATTATGTAAGATCATAGGAAACTATTTATGTTCTATTCAATGAAGTGAGCTACATAGGACCATCATGGTCTTTTTGTTTGGACATCTGAGCCAAAGGCCCAATGTGATATTTTTTTATCAGTGAACTTCACTGAATTTGATCAGAATAAAAAGCAGCGTCAAGGTCGAATGCTAGTATACATTATCTTGGGTTAACCAGATCAACTCATAGAATAACATTATGGTTGCCATAGAGTTGTCATTTACAACCCAATCAATAAACCTTGGTCAGAATGTGTTTTCAATAATTTCTGAGCAAATGTCAAATCTTGGTCACATTGGGTTAAAAAAGGATCACACGGCCAACTCAAAGGGAAACGTTATAACTCTAAACGCCATATCCATTACCCAATTATCATTTAAATTGGTAAGGTCGCATTTATTACCCAAACTAGTCAGAATGTTTGTTTCGATGATTTTAAGGCCAAGTTCGAATCTGGATCATCTTTTGTCAAAATCAAGGTCACGCAGTCAAGTCACAAGAAAGCTTTGTCAATACGTCACCATTGAATATCAACTATCTAGAGTTTAGTTTGAACAGAACAGAACAGAACAGTTAAAATGTTTGTCTTGTGAAGATCAAACAGCATGTGTGTGCTTCCGGTTGAATTTGTGCCACATATGATCCTAAATATGTCTCATATGAACCACAAATGGTCATTTTGACCCTCTCGTTAAATCTTTAAATGGATTATGCTATAGTTCAAAATGTCTTTCCTTGAATAATACCTTCACATCCATACCTGACGTAATGCTCATAATATTTTTGTTTTAACGAATCGATCAAATCGTATAACAATTTTTTTTTTGTTATAATATTTATAAATTATTTTTTCTTCCTTCAATGACCATTCATTCGGTTACATCCTGAAGATTTTACAAACTTAATTTACCATAATGGCTACATCCCTTGTATGATTATCAAAAACAACCACACACGAGCATTGCAACGTTGGCAGTAGGTATAACATAATCTGAACATAATCTGGTCTCGATGTTGTTATCATAGTCAATTATAAAACCATGGGCAGATTAAAATGAAACTGGATTAACTAAGTGACTTACCTAGTTGTTGAGTGAAAGCATTCGTATTTACATGTAACAAACATATGTAACAAACATATCTTGTGTACATACATATACCAATATTTAAACTTATTCTAGATACCGTCAAGTCAACATTATGTCATAATGACTAAGGTTAAACAGTCTCAAGTCAAAACTTTGGCATCTAAAGTGTCCGCAAAATGTTTAATTCACGTGGGGGTATTGATCTTGTTTTTAAATCCAGTATGATACATATGAACACTGAGCATAGATATCATCAAATAAAATATTCTGACAAAGTTTTAAAATGTTCACACTATTTTTCCTTATTTGGCCGTATGACCTAGCTTGTGACCCCATATGATCCATATATATACTTGGATATTCCCAAGCAGAACATCCTGACGAAGTCTGAATATTCTCAAGTACAAATTGCGGTCTCTAGAATATCCCGTATCATTTCTAACCTAGTGATCTTTTTCTATATTGTTTACTTTTCAACATATTGCAATATATTAATTATCATACTAGTTAGGTTCTTTCGCCCCTTTCCCCGAGATTTAATAAATTTGAGGGCTACCTTTGTTCAACAACATCCTAACCAGAGAGAGTAAATGTTAACATGTCAAAGATAATGTCTCCCACTTGTCATTTGGTTCTTATCGGTTGTTATTAGATTTCATAGTGTAATCCATATTTATTTTATCAATCCGATTCAGTAGATTTTCAACGCCTAGACAGGAGTCGATTTATGATGGAATCATGGAGAAAAGAGATATCACTAAAAAGAAGCGACTTCTACTTTTCTTACAATATGACTTCCTTTTATGATCACATATACATGCACATAACGCTTTTAATTTGATTCGTCCATTAACCCTTTCCAACATATGAAAAATCCGATAAATTATGGTATGGAGTTGAAAACACTTTTGAAAAAAAAAATCTTTGCCACAATGTTCTGAACTTGTTTCGGCCATTTTACCTTCATTTATGGAGACTTTCAATATATACGAAAAATCAATTATGGAATAGAGTTGAAAACATTTTGACAAAAGTATGAGCAAGTTCTCCTTTTGCCTTGATGTTTTAACTTGTTTCTGTATTTGAAATTCAATTATGGAGAATTTCCATTTTTTTTAAGCAACTCTTCTGCTGCAGATTTGTTGTATGTAGAAAAGGGTTAAAACGTGTTAAGATAATAACAGAAACAGCTAGCAAACTCACTTATGATAAACACCTTTAACGATAAATTATACATGTACATAACACGTGATTTTTTTTATCTGTTCTTTAACCCTTTCAAAAAGCAGACGACTTTGAAAACATCTACATAAGAAACAGAAAATATTAATTATTGATTGAGTGTTTGGTGTTTTACGCCGCTTTCATTTATTTTCCAGTAATATCACGGCGTTTCCTGGATGAGTTACTACTGGTCATTTTATCCTGATACCTGCCAGTCAGTCGTAATGCTAACCCCGCAACCCTGAGCGGCAAGAATAGCCATTGTTACCATGTTTAAAGAAATATCAATTATGAAATAGAGAAGTAAACAAATAGGCAAAATAAGGGCAATTTCTCATTTTGCCACAATATCTTTTAACTTATTTTGGTAACGCTATAAAATGTTTGATGAACATTAAATGAAAACTGTTGTCTTTACAGTTTCCACACACAAACTATTGACGACGAACGTACGGACAATGGACGGTGGACAAAAGTACATCACAATAACCCGCCTTGAGTACTTATTAGGTGAGCTAAAACGATGATATTGACCACCTTAACTTAGGTGAGCTAAACAGAGGATGCTGGTGTCCGAGTGCCAACCCCTTTCAACTAGCAAATTCCAATAACCCTACAACAGCTTAATTCATATTTAAAGGCAACCATTACATACAATAAAAACATAAACATATTGCACAAACTACCATTCAAATTCGACAGTTTAAAGTGACAAAATATTAGGAAAAGAATTCAATACTAGCTTGAATTAAAGCTTCATTTCCGTAATGCTGAAACAGTGCAAACAACTTGTAAAACATAGTTGCAAGGAGACAATTGCTTATAATACTCAGTTTATCTTTTTGCCTCAATGTTTTCAATTCTATTCAATAACTATACATGCACTTTCATTAAAACAAAGTTCTACTCAGTATGATTGACACACACTACACAGTAACTGATTAAAGCTATAAACCATTACCACCATACAGACTCATTTACAGCAGACGACTTTTGGATAAGTTAATATTGCTCACCATCCCCTGTCGCAATGTTTTAAACTTGATTCAATAAGTATACTTTCTCATTATTCAAAGATCTTCAACGCTTTTACCTTGATGTTCTCGAAATCGTCTGCTGCAGAATCGTTGTATGTTGGAAAGGGTGAAGAAAACGAGTGATAAACTAAGTTTTATAATGTAGGGAAACTTAATCAAGAACAAATGATTGAGCTTAGATTGTGCATGTTTGCACAACTTAAATATTTTTCTCTCCAATTGTCCTGTGTATTCCAATAACAAAACAATACAATCTTATAGTAGATCGATGTAAACTATTCTTTTCAAAATGAATCTTAAGAATATAAAATATAAATGAAGGAAAGGTTACATAGATGAACACACATATATTACATAGACGAGTGCCAACATCGAGTCAGAATTAAGGAAACGCACAAACAACATTGAACGTTGTTTAATACACCATGGCGTATGAATAGCGAACTATATTACATTTAAAACATGCTAACTCCATATGAAGTGACACAAAAAGGACATATTATTTATTTGATGATATAAAATAAATGAACTTTAAAAAAAAAAAAAAATATATATATATGATATTAATAATAATAAATAGATAATAACAATAATAGCATTTCTTTTAATAATAACAATCAGGAATGAAAAAGGCAATGAGTAAACAATACGCACCTGCTTGTTCTTTTCCCGTATGTTTCACTACACCTGTCAATACAAGGGGGCAAAGCAGCCAGCTGCCCATAAATTTGTTGATATAAATTATTAAGAACTCCATGTGTGTAAGGCACGAGGGTGTTTCCCACGTAGGAGAGTCCCCTATAACAGGAAACAAAATTTTGATATTCCTTGTCATCCATGTTAGTTTGACGAAAAGTTCATAAAGTGTGCACCTATTAAGTTTAATCCTCCAATACACACGTATTTAGCATAGATAGCGCATATGTTATTCGTGTACTCTCTTTAAAGTAATTTGTAAACTTTTTGTACCCTATCTCGGAAACACCCAAGTTTATTAGTTTGCATAAACACATTCCTTATGAACGATTCAGTGGTATAGCTAATAAAACGACTAAGGACACACATGTATCTATAGCTCACCTGAGCATGATGTGCTCAATGTGAGCTATCAACGAATTTCTTGTTAACAGATCAAATGTTCATGTTTATCTTAACATCGTCTAGGAATTGAACATGTTAAGACCGTGGTTTGTAATGCTCATGTTGAAGCTCACAATTAAATTACTTGATGTAAACAATCGAACAAAAGATTATGCTACTTGCCACGCCATGTGAATAGCAACCTTCTGGAGTGTGCGACGAGCGAAGATGCAGATCATCCCTTTGTCTCCGCATTTACATAATCACAGGCCTCAGACAAACAAACATGGCGATGCTTTCAAGGAAATTGACAAAATCTTCCCGTGAATACTTCAATATGATCAACTGATAAGAGGGTAAATTTACGGACAACAATTTATGATACTGCAACGTTTCATTCTTGAAATATGACTGGTATATGTTTTACTTCTATGGATATTCAAAATCAGATGTGAGCTTAACATTTCCAAATGGGGGGTGGGGGGGGGGGGGGGGGGGGGGGAAAGGGTGTAGGGTAACAATTTCGTAAATCCAACTCCAGCTTGGTTTATGCAGCCAGTATTGGAAGATCAATACTTAATGCAACTTGAGAAAAGTGTTCGGCGCCTAACCTCATGTCGGCTGAACAGCAACTTGTGCAACCAGGAACAAGTGTTGAGTGTTGGGTAAAGGTGACGGGTGCAAATTCGGCTGTGTTTCGCAGCTGGCTGCCGCTATTCAACGGGCCGCAACCTACTGCAATACGTATTTAGTTGTACCTGTCATGATTCAACGGGGTCTTCCACCTCCACTATCTTGAATAATAATCACGCACAATGAAGGGTGGAAACAATTCCATCGGTCTAAATCCGGCGGGGTTTTGCGGAAACTCGGCAGATCGATAACTAATGCAACTTAAAGCCAGTGATCGGCGGCTACCTCTGACACATGTCAATTTGCCTTTTAAAATATATAACTTGACCGTGAAACAGTTGTAGTTTGGCTGTAGAACTGCTCAAAATCGAATTAACGGCTCCTATAGATAGTGCAAATAGAAGTCTGTGTTGGGCGCTTTGACTAGACACATGTCAGGTTTCCGGCTAAAACGGCTAAACTATGTCGGTCCAAATTCGAAATGAATTAGAAGTCGACTGCAACAACCAAATGAATCCAGCTTACTTCAAGTTCAGTTGTCCGAATTATGTAGGCTGTGCCGTTCTATTGATGTTCGGCAGCTGGCTTCAAAATCCTGACGGAGTTGGACCGACATAGTTGCTCCTGTCCGCGATTGCGCGTGCCTATTGATCAAAACCGCAGGAGGGGGCAGGCGAATCATTCATGTTCGTGTAAGATAATTTAACAAAATACCTACGATGTGTCCTGCGCAAGAAAACAAAGGTGCCTTTAAGTTGCACAAAATGCCGTTCATGTGAGTGTGTCAACCGGCTGTAAGGTCCAGCCGAAATAAATATTTTTTGCAGTTCCAAAAACACAACTCCTGCTGCATATTGGTCGAATATAGCCGGCAAATTGACTTGGGTTAGGTTACGGCTACGCGATTGATGTGTTGCCGTTCTGACGAGTTTCGGCATAAAGCTGCAAAACCCAGCCTGAGTTGAGCCAACATGTTCCATCCTTTTTTTTGCACGCCTTTTGCTTGAGATATAGTTAGTGGGCAGCACATGTTTATGTATGCCGAGTGCAAGCCAAAAAAAAAAAAAGACTTCAAGTTGAACTAGGTATGTTCAGCCAAATGTCAAACCCAACTGTTGTTAGAATTTCCCGATAAGGTCTCGACATTGCATCCGTTCAGTTCGAGTAAGAGTTTAAGCAGGAAATCTGTCATATATCAGGTACCTAGCAGTGGTCCCCAGTTGCTTAAGTAACCTTTCTGCCGGGTTGCGGTGTCGGCTTCAAAACCCTGCCGAAGTATAATTTGTTGCAGGTACGTACCCCACATCCAGCTGTACATTAGTCGGATCACATACTATAGCCGGTAACCTGATACATGTCAACGGACAAGCGCCAAACTCTGGTTTCGAGTTGCTCTTATTACCGTTCGGCCGACTTTTAATAGCCGGCTGCAAAATCCAGCCAAGTTGAAATTTCCGACAATGTCCATGTACATAATTTAAAATGTTCATGCTTTAACGAATCGATTTTTCAGGATTGTTAGAACAGCCGGATCAACGTTTTTTCCGGCTGACCAGAACAGCGGTAGCAGTCGTTACTCCGACTGTTCAAACTTAACGGACATCTATAAAAGAGATATTTTAAATACCTTTACCCCATCGTACATGTATACATCGTTGGAAAAATACTTCTTTTTGCGTGTGCTTTTGTTTTCCGGACAGTTGAAAACATACATATTTCGGATAGAGACGTGACGGTTAGATTAGTAACATATGGTTTAAACTAGGGATGGCGACGATTAATCGGTTAACCGTACGTTTTCCGATTAATCGGTTAGTAATTTCGGTAACCGAGTACTCGGAAGAAAAGATAAAATATATACACAGTTGTGTTTCACTTTTTGTTCTTTTCAATTTGTCACACGTATCTGACATGAGAGGTTAATTATTCACACCTCGATCGGCCAGTGTTTACATTACTTCGATAACAGTCGCACTCGATTTTATTGATGATCGTTTGTTTGTGTAGTACTAATCGAATAATTGTCAATTAAAGGACGCTTGTTTCTTTTAAAAAAAGTTTAATGTCTAATAAAGGCAGAAATTTAATTAATTATATTCGGCGTTTGTTTTTGATAATACAACTAATTGGAGTGAGTGTGATACATTTGAATTGTTGTTTTTGTAAATTATTAATTACCAACACGATTAGATTTAAAGAGTAATTCGAAGTTTGTAACACATTTTCCCCTGAGTTGGTATTTAAAGATATGCAGCTATGTACCTTTTTTATTCGACATATTATAAACTGTATAACAGTCACTTCGTTAAAAAAGATCTACAGAATATATTGCCATAATGCCACCTGCTACATCCTTTGTCTGTAGTTCAAACGCTGTGCTGATGATAACAAAGTCAAGTGCAGTTTGTGTGATAATGAACTGTCTTGGACGAGTGGAACCAGTAACATGCGCAACCATATTCGACTAAAACAGTGGATATTTATTGTCTATGACTCTATACGGTTAACCGGGTAACCGGTTACAAAATTGTACGAGTAACCGGTTAGTAATATCGGTAACCGTTGCCATCCCTAGTTTAAACTTATTTATTTTGTATAGATTGCGAAACGAACTTTCAATTTATATTAATGTTGCTCGATGGCTGCTTCTGTTAAACATAACCAATTCCTGCGCCGTTTTTTTTAAATCTTAAAGCACAACCCGCTCATCGCTGGATTCGAATTTGGAACCTTTGGTAGGAGAGTTTGACGATCGACAACTGCACAACCATCTTGTAACGGTTGACCAAACGAATCACAAGCGCATCGTTTGTAAAGTGTCAAGTCGGTGAGGGGTTGGTCTTTTAGAACACGACACAGTGTCATTAAAGGCAGACCGTATACTTCGCTGTAGTAGCATATAGGCCCATATAAATATGATGACTGTCTAATTCTGGTAGGTCAATGCCACAGGAATGCTACTTTGGTATGTGATAACTGTCTTCGGAGGTTGCATGCATGTAAAGTTGGTAACTCTTAAGTTTTAGAGCGAATGAAAGAGGGCCGAGACAATCTTTGTATATGATCAGCCTGTCAGCCATGCGATCCAATATCGATCTTGAATCAAGGCGCCGAAGGCAGGGTAGTGGCGATCGTGTAGAAAATCCTGCAAAGTAACAAGCAGTATCTCGGTGTAGGCCTTGCGGTTTTCAATAATAGTGCACTCTGGTGCGGTTAAATTTGAGTAAAGCTCCATCATTTGACAGTAGAATAATGTTAGTTTACAGGCTACTCAAAGACCTAATAACACATTATTATTATGTGTTATTAGGTCTTTGGGCTACTGAACAACCCTTTCCAACATTCAACAAATTTGCAAAGGAAGAGCTGCTCCTATTGATAAATTTATTGTAGCATTATATTCTATAATGTGTTTCTTTCCAAGCAACTGGCTGCTTTACCACAAAGACTGTTAGCCCATTGGTGGAAGACGAATGCCGCTTGTCACAGTGACCTTTGTCAAACATCGGAAAGAATGTTGGCCGTGCTAGGGTTCGAACTGACAACCCCTGGATTGCGTTAGGAGAGCTCCAGTTAGAGATCAGACAAATCATATCAAACTAGATTTCACTAATTAAGGGGTTATAGCTCTGGCATAACTGGAGAAAGTTGACTTGAAAGTGAGTCTGTCCCTGAAATTATTCTCATATACAGTCAAACCTGTGCAAAAGTCAACCTTTGTTTAGCAATACCCTGTCTATAGCAACCAACTTTTTATTTCTCAATTACTCATTTTTTGCACAAATGACCCTGTAATTAACCCTTTCCCACATACAGACGCTTTATGACGCCTCTGCATCAGATAACTTTCGAAAATGAGCAATTTCTTCTCTTTTGCCACCATGTTTTCAATTCTTTTTAGTAATTACCTACATTTATAGAGCTTTTCCGTGTTTTTGCCTGGATATTCTCAAAGTCATCTGTGGCAGATGTGTTGAATGTGGGAAATGGTTAAAGACCACCTGATTGGTCTCTTCCCATTGATGGTCTTTAAAGAAAGGTTTGCTAAAGTAAGAAAGGAACATGTTAAGTGGAACTTCAGATTCTAAAAGCTTCCCCACTTACAGACGCTATCTGACGAGAAGCCGGTTTATTACTTGTGTTAGAAGGTTTAAATGTATGAGAATTTCGGCACAAACTTGCACAAGCAGGTGATGCCTGCTTCTTCTTCTAAAAAATATGGACCGAGCATCTATTGTCATGATCTTACAAGAAGCAAGCTCAAATGAAAAGCTTCTTTTTATTGTCACGTAGTATTTTCTTTAGTTATTTTCAATAAAATAAACTAATTCATGAAAATATCTCATCAAGTCTATATTAATTCCGATTGAATCAAAATATTTTCGATTTATCTCCAACAAAATATATCTTTATAGTAGGATTTTCCTTCGAAAAGTGTTAAATAAATGTATTTGTACTGTATTCCACATAGAATCTAAGAATAATGTAATGATTTCTGAATGACTCCCTTTATATCTAAATCATTTAAACCAGTATTATCATCTAGACGCTTTCATATATTGCAACAATAACAAAATAAAGCGTTTATAATATTGAGATAAAAAAGTTATCGAAAAACAGTCCGGCAAGTTATTTATAGGACATTTTGGAATTTCCAGACTCATGCGTCATACTTTGCATGGCTGATTAAACGCGCAATGATATGTATTATCTGCCCAAACATTAAGAATGCTAATAGTTTTAACTCAATGTGGATCGTAAACTCAATACATCTCAAATCTTAGTATCAATCCGGTAGATTATTCACAAGGTGTATGTACATTGTATTTCAAAAATCTGATATAGTGACCTAGCCTTTGACCCCATGTGACGAAATTTCAACTCGACCAGAAAATGATTAAGTTTTCGGGAAGATTTGATGCCAGATCACTACAGGGCTCACAACGTTTTTTCTTTAAAATAAGACATAATGAACTTTTAGTCGACCCCACATGAGAACATGATCGATTGTTGTTGTGAATATTTGACGTAAATGAGGCCTCTATAGAGTTTACACCCGGTAATTGGTGTCGACACAATAGCTCACATTGAACACTCCATGCTCAGATTAGCTAAACAATATATGATGATTTAAACTTAACTCTATATCTTTCCCTGAAACGAAATGTAAAATAGGCCTACTTATAGCGTTGTATATACTTATATTAATAATAAATATACAATGCATTAAATTTTACTAAAGGCAATTCTCCGAGCACGGATACAAAGTGTTTCCCATTAGTTAATGTCTAGAAGTGGGTACCAATCATAGTCCGCAACCACTTTTCGTGTAAAGGGGTTCCTTATCTGGGATTGGCTTAAGTTAAACAATCGCAATGACCTTTGTCAAAAGACAGAGATAACGTTTAAGGAAACGAATATATCAAACATCAAAGTCCTTGGTATGACAATTACTTGTACTGAAATGTATATACAGAAGCGCTGTTGTAGTGGTTAGAGCATCTATCTTCAGAGCGGGGGACTAGTGATGGATCAACAGTCATGTCATACCAAATACTTTGAAAATGGTAAAAGTGGCTTCCCTCCTTGGCGTCCAGGGTCGCGAAGAAAGCATAACGACTGATGCGCTGGTCTCATGATAAGCCTACTAGCAATGCTGACAACGTGAAACGTCGTGATATGTCTGAAATACTAATAAATGCAGCGTTAACACCATACAAACAAACACACTTTATATACAGCATGTATTTGGATATAACAGAAATCATAAGCATGCACCATGGTTAGATAGTAAATATCCCTTCATTATTTTTCATTTTCTGATATTTGACCAACCAAATATCTGTACATTAACACCAAACTTGTGTAAATGTTGCCCAAATGCCGTGTACATACTGACATTTCAGACTGGTATAAATATTCATCGTAAAAGTTCGCAATGTATTTTGTTTTCCGTTAAATTGTAACGAGACAACTTGTAGATTATTTGTGCTCATATACCATACTTCACAAAAATAACTTCATAAGTACATGCAATATGTCGTGCCCGCAGACTTATATATAAAGTGAATTAATGGTGTTATTAATTATTATAGACATCTTTATTTCTAGTATGTTTGCCACCGGCCCATAATACAATATACAATGAAATATAACTGAAAAAAGAGTGAGAATAATACAAATACAATTATCATCGGATACATACTCTTTTTCCCCATATATAGGTTTTTGAGATTCTGGATTTATTTGCAGCAGTTATATTGTAAATATGACTTGTGGTTATCGTTTTTCCCTCCATGTTTTCCTCTTTTTATCAAAAGTATAGTCATAATACTCCAGGTATCCAGACCTAATATTCCACGCTTCCAGACACTTAGTTTCGATGCAGACGACTCTGTGTTCATTTTTTTTTGTTGAAGGGGAGGGGAGGGAGAGTATATCGGTCTTATGTGCTATTACATTGAAAACAACTTCACAATTTAAGTCACAAGACATCCAATTTCTAGGGCACATGTGTAAATATATGACCACATTTACGATTTAAAATTTTCTTCACGATATTTAAATACCGAAAATCCTTATAGACACTTAGAAGATCAAAGGTTTGAAACTGTTTGGTTTTATCTAAATGCAAAGACGCAAGTTTTAATGCATGATGGTAAAAACGTTCTCTCAAAAACTCATTTCCGTCGAATACTTGTTTAACTAAATTATATTTGTCTCTAAAGAACGCATGTTTAGCACACATATTTATTAATCTAGGTAAAGCCCTGCTTATGAAATGATTAGTGGCACTAAGAATATTCTTTAGTCGATATACGTTTTGTTTCGACAGTGGACACATATTTCGGTTCTTCAAATCTGTTAATAGTTTCATCAGGTACTGCGACAAAATGTTATTTGTGCCATCATTGAATACTTGCATATAGTCGATAATACAATGTTTATGTTTGTTAATAAAGTCAGCAACGGCGCTGCAGTTTGGAAATTCTTTCCCCAATAACGATTCAAAATAGAGTGTTCTTTCTAGAAATATTCCAGCATGGTGCACGAGATAAACAGAGTATTGGTTTCGCTCAAACGTTAGTAATTTTGAGAATTGGGAAAACCCAGATTCTGAAAGGCATTTCATTATCTTGTACTTCGTTCTGATGTCACCTATTTTCCAGTGTAGAGCTTTTATTTCCAGCAGACATTCTAATGGGTCAATACAGCCACGCTGTACGTTATTTAATACAAATAGTTTATGCAATAGTACATCTTCTGAGACATCATACGGAAAGATAACATCAATAGGCATTTTAACACGTATATCCCGGAGTACCTCACTGTTGAATATCCTCCACATATAGTAGGGAGTGAAGCCGTTCTTAGTTGTACACAACAAAATATCAGGACCAAAATTATCTTTAATGACCTTAAGCGTACTCGCCATTCCTTTCAGAGATAGTAAATGTATCAAAGACAATTTCGTCGTGTCATTCACACAAACATCAGAATGTTTCATTTGTTAGAAGTGTAGAGAAATAAACTCGGACAAAACAAAATCTTTTTTATATCTCCTATTCCAAGAACATTTGTAAGTCAAAGGAAATAATGTCAACCATAATATGTCGGTATATCGAACTTCTTTGTTGGTTACATGGTCACCATAGTATTGCCTGAATACTTCTGATACATATTTTTTTCCTCCGATGATACAGTAGTTGAGGATACTGAAACCTTTGCTATCAGGGCACCTGTGAAAGGGACGCCATTTGAATACCAAGTTCATGATCGTGTCCATTTGCACATCATCAACGAAAAAGCTGTCCTTGTAGTAGGCGAGATTGTGTAACGGGGACATTTCAAACGGTTGGTTACACACAAGTAACACATCTGGTCTCAACCCTGCGAGAGCAACAAGTGAATACTGGAAAAGATTATTCGGTGGTAGTTTTCTACGCATAGTGCTGAGGAGACACCGCCTTAAATCACTACCTGTATAATTGAGAACAGAGAGTATTGCAGTGGTTAGATATGGACTATTCCTGTAGATGGAAGGTATTATATTGGTTGGGATATTATGTCCAGATTCGTCTTCATTCAATATGTGAACTAATTGAACGACAGCCAATTCCCAAGGAGACATGAGCTCTTCAAAGTTATCAATTGCACACTTCGTATTAAACACATTGAATAACAAACACTTTTCGGGCAGTTTAAAAAAAGTATTAGATATTTCGGCATTGCTAGAGAGTGAATATTCTATTGGGGTCTTTCCCATCACATCCTTTTGCTCATACAACCTGTACCAAGTTAATTTGTGTTTGATGTAGATATAATATGATATGAGATGATAACCATTTAACAGGGACTAGTGTAATATATTTCTTCCATCTGAATCAGTCTGCACCAGGGAATGTCCGTTATAAACAAGAAGATTTGCGACAGTAAGATGGTTATTTTGGATTTCAAAACTTGTTTGTTCCAAACGGGTAAGGGCGGAATATAGCAGAATTCCCCGCCCTTTGTCATCAACCAACTGTTTTAACGATTCAAACGAATAGTTTGGGCTTAAAAAAAGTATCGATTCATTCCGTCCACACATTGCTGCACTATGATAAACAGTCATTCCGTTTTTATATCTACGATCGTCAGTACTATACGCCGGTATGAATCGCTCTCTTAAGGCTTTGAGATACGAAATGGAAGCGTGACACGCAGCATAATGTTCTGCAGGAAAACCATTTTTATCTAACAAAATCCAGTTTAGTGTCAATTTATTTTGTTTAATGTACTGTATCATTTCACTTCTGTCGAACCTTGCAAGAAGGTGGGCTATCGAAAATCCATCCTGACAGTTCTTTGTCAGTATAAATTCCTCTAGTAATTGGTTATCGGAAATGTGACTTAAACTGCCGGAACAGATTTCAATTGTTTCACTTAATCGAAAATTAAGTGATATGAAAATACGGCTTTGGTTATACCAAATACTTGCTAGAAAAGGTGTCCGTCCAAAGGCATCCGTGCAATTTAACAAGTGGGTAAAATATCGGGAAAGCTTCTCTACAACTGAATAATGGCCATTTCGAACTGCTACATGTAATGCACTCTCTTTAAAGACTTTCCACCATTCGTCCAAGTATTTCGAACTAGAATTCAATCTACTTTTCATAATTTTGTTATATGAAAGTGTAGCTGTATTATCAGATATGCATTCACATACAGTACGTGTGCTTTTAACAAAGTCTATCACTCTTCCATGTCCATGCTTTGCGGCCAAATAAATACAGGTTTCTCCTACGATACTATGATTCAACGTTGCTATTTCTTGAAGAATTTCCGTGTAGCCGCATTCTCAGGCAATGTCACTGGGAAGGTGACCAATAGCGTTGCGAAGGTATATCAAAGCACTATTTATTGTTAATAAGTATCTTACAACATTTATATGTTTATTAGACACTGCAACATGTAGTAAGCTGTAACCCGAAAAGTGTTTTGTCTTGATAGTTTCAATCATTTGAAAAATGTTTTCCAAAGACGATCCACCATATTCATATGAAACGTATTGCGTGGTAAAACTGATATTAGCACCCTTTGCAAAAAAGAGTTTTAACTGCTTTGAATGTCCTTTCGATGCTGCAACGAATGCAGACGTTTGTCCATTGTCATCCAACGAATCAATTTCTGTAGCATATGGCAACACAAGTTCCAAAGCTAAACCTGAGTCCGTCAAGTTCACTAATCTGTGTAGTGATTTTGGTTCAAGAAATTCGTGTTTTAACGATTGAAATATCTCTCTTATTTTCATTTTATCTGATTTGCCAGCGTGAATTGCCATTTCAATTACATCCATTGTCTGATTTCTTTTTGTTGCCTCAATCAGGTAATTCGACAAATATTCATGGCCTTCTTCCTGTAGTATTTTAAATTTTTCGTTTTCCTTACTCAACAACCAATCATGTATTGATTGATGTAAAAATGTCACTTCTTTCTGTATTCAGAGGAAAAACGAGACTTTATTTAAACTGTGTTCGATCAAGTTGTCATCTGTAAAATTGTTTGAATGTAACACATTAATAATATCAGATTTCATCAATGGGTTTAGCGAGGCGCAAACGATTTGTAGAATCAATTTTGCATATTTAAAGGATGTTTTTGATTGGAATTGACGTTCAAAGTTGCTTTCGTAAAAGTCTTTCAAATTCCGCGGTAGACTTAAACTTGGATGATTAGAATACCGATCCATTATATATTCAAGTGAAAATCCGACAAAAAGAAAATTACCCTCGCTTTCTTTTAATATCTCCTTTAACACTTCTAAATCGGATTTTGCACCAAAGTATTCTTTCATTCGATCATTCAGTGTATACTGATTGTCCAAATAAATCTTTATATCGTTTAAATTTCTTTCGTCGCTTGAGATTAAGCGTAACTCAATCAATGTTTTAAGATCGGTTATACCAGGGATATTTCTTGAAAATATTAAAAACTTTACCCAATACGGAAATTTCTTGATGCGTATTTTAAGTAAATCTAATATATGGTTTGTATCGGTATCCGAATCGAAGCATTCGTCCAGCGCATCTATGACAATAAGCCACGTTCTCTCCTCATTTACATTCTTTAAGGGGAATAGAACACCCTGATCAAGACAGGCCACTGGGTCTTTTCCACATTTTTCCTCGTCGAATATGAGAGAGTGCGTGTCAAGGAATGATATTTGACTTCCAAACTGGGGACTGTATGTTGAAAAGAATCCTACAAGACGGCGAATAAATCGTCCTGCTTGCATTGTACTGGGGACATCGAATTTACAAACATGAAAAGCGGCAATATTATCTCTTAAATTCCACCCATTTGCGTTTTGTTTGGCGTATGTGATACCAAAGCACTTTTACCGTATCCCATTTCAGCAACTACCGATAAGCCATGTCTGTCTTGTTTTGAATGAAATAATTTCTGTTCTAATTCCTCAAATAACCATTTTCTCCCTATTAATGGTTTATGATCCGCAATATATGGAAACAGTGGCAAATCTTGGGGAAATGGATGCGTATATTTCTCCGAAATACAATCTACAATACAAAATAACACAATACAGAATAACATTTTAGCAGTATATGGGATATAATTTAACATGTTCGGGCATTTAAAAAGTATGGAGTATGGAGCTATTTAGGATAAATGTTAGGGCAAGATTCCGATTTCATTGGATTTTCTTTTCAAGTCCAATCTGTCAGTAAGTTAATCAAAATAAAGTTCTATGTGTATTACTTGAAGATTTAAATTACATTACATTAAAACAATTTACATCGATATTTGAAATTAACCATGACAACTCGAAGCTATAAATAGCAAATTTCAGGTTGTCGACCTAAATGTTCACCTCGACAACTAGAAATATTGAAGTTTTGAAACTGGAATATATCTGCTTGTTGACTTTGGACGATTTAAACAGGGGTAACACCGCTTGAAAGTGTGCCGCAAAACGACAGACAACGAACGGCTTGCTACTAACATCTTCGTCACTCATAAACAAGTTAATGTATTTGAACAATGGACTTTAGTTGAGCTTTCACTAAAAGAAAATCCTTGAGCAACGACATGATTTATAACCATGTGAAAATCTTGTTTGATTTTCCAGAAAATTAAAGTCATTACAACAAGGAATATTGTCGATCCAATGGTCTGTTTTTGGAACTTTTTAACACTAATTGTTGTTGAAGAATCAATTACATTGGGCCTGTTTTGAATTTCATCAATCTTTCGCATAATTAGTTCCATGTTTACTTTCAAAGGCTCTATCGCGGCCTTGTACTTTTCCATTTCGTCACCATTTTCAATTGCTTTAAGTTCTTCATTGCATTTCTTAGCGTCAATATACTGCGTAACTTCGGGGTCTTTTACAAGATCATTTAAAGCGTCAAACACTCTTGTTTTATCTATATCCGAAACTTTCATATCAGGATTGTGGCCATAGTGTTGGTTTCTCAGCTCAGAAATTCTGTCTAAGATCAAACGATCTACATTGAAAGCATTACAGTTTCTCAAAATAGAACACGTGTTTGCAATGTCCCGTAAATTGTGGTCCTTGGCAAAAACCTCTATAATGTTTTCCATCGCTGTTGGCCATGCCCAGGACTTTGTTTTTTGCCATTATATAGTGTTGAACCTTCGATGGTTTTTCTGAAGTGTATCTTTCCATTGTAGGCAAGTTGGGCACCATCTGTGTTGGACAGATACAGCAGATAGAGAGAATAAAAAGATAATTACAATTATAAATTTAATATCAAATTCTATATTCATCTCTGCCGTTGATGACTTCATCTATACATTATTTTACTCTTTGCATTAACGAAAACCAGAACCAAAATAAAACAACATATATCGTACAACTCAGTGTCTTTGCAAAATCAATGTTGTGTAAAATCACAATATTCAAATTTCGAAAATACTGTTTGGTAGACGAGGATGATAAAATAACAAAATGCAACTCTTAATTAATATATTTGAAATGATTGAATAAGTTCAAAGTAAATGTAACTAAGATTATTAATTGAAATAAGTATTCAACATGCTAAGCAAATATTAAACAAATGGACACTGATGTCTAGTACTGGCGTGTTTGCCCAGGGATTATGAATAAGTGAACTGTCGCATGATAGAACTGAAATGATCTTAAAAAATGGCGTTAAACCGAAATCAATAATATATATGTCATTTGAATACAGACTGATTGTATTAGATTAGCAAAACTATCATAACATCTAGACTAAATATAGGTTTGAAAGTTTTAAGTTAAAAGAGACTGCTCGTTTTAGCGATTTCTCTCTATTTTCTACGATGATTAAAATAGTCGACACCTGGCATATATGGTAGAGTCGCCAGATGTCGCCAAATAATTTATTCTCACAATGAGGGTCGATTTAAACAAATGAGTGATTGCCTAAGTCCAGAGACAAACACACACACTCACACACACACACACACACACACACACACACACACACACACACACACACACACACACACACACACACACACACACACACACATAGCATGACAAACATTCTGTTAAAGTTTCAACATGCTCGAGTTAGAAATGCAACATCCAGCATATTAGCACGATATCCGTTCAATTTGGCCTAGTGACCTATTTTTTACCCGGCATGACCCGTATTCGAACATCTTGATAAACATTCTGATCCAATTTTAAGCTGCTGAAACAAAAAATGCGGCTTTTATATTGTTAACAAGATTTTCCTGAAATTTGGCCTAGTGACCTAGTTTTTAAACAGACATGACCAGTATTTGAACTTGGTTTACATATCATCAAGAAAAAAAACTATTCTGATAAAGTATCAACAAACTGAAGTTAAAAATGCAGCCTCCACAGTGTTAACACGATATCCCTTCAATTTGGCCTAGTGACTTAGTTTATCACCAAAATGAACCATATTTGAACTTGACCTGGACATCATCAAGACAAACATTCGGGCAAAAATTGCGGCCTCTAGATTGTTAACAATATTTTCCTTCTATTTGACCTAGTGACCTAGTTTTTGATCCGACATGACCCATATTCGAACTTGGCTTAGAAAGCAGCAATATATACGAACTGAATAAGTTCCATGAAGATGATATGATAACAGTGGCCTCAAGATTGTTAACAAGCAAATTGTTGATGACGGACGAACGACAGACAAAAGGCGATCACAATAACTCACATTGAGCACGTCGTGCTCTGGTGATCTAATACTATTTGGAAATGATAATTGATTGGAGTTCATCAGTAGTCAGACAGTCACAGGCGATGTTTACATACACTTGTGTTTATGGTTTGAGGAGAGAAAACAGTGTGAAACTTATGTCACTTGCAAGAGATCTATTTCTGACGTTGAAATGAACCGCGTCAGTGGTATTTTTCACAATAAGAGTTGTCATATTTTACACATCATACATGTATGTTACGTATTTCAATGCACATGGGTTAAGGAATGTATTTAGCCAATGACTACTGAGGAAGATGATGAAAAATGTGTGCTGATATAACTATTATTGAAATATAAATTCACATTTTCACCATGACCCGCCCGCATGACAATTTCAATTTATAATTTTTTCACAGAAATTTTATTTTTTAATAAATTATTCAGAAATATGGACCATTGATAAAGTAAGTTCGTTTTCCAGAACCTAGAATTGTGTCGTAATTATAATAACAATCTAATAACTTCTGAATCACCCCTCCTGTGAAAAATCAACGTCAAGTCGCTGTAACAGGCCAACGTATAATTGACGCCGAAAAAGAAACGTGTTACCGAACAAGAGGGCCAAGATGGCCCTAAATCGATCACCTGAGTGATAGTAAATTAGTAGCAAATATCTGGGAAATTTTAATGAGGAGTGCAAATGAAACTGCATGGTGACGACACTGTTAAAGAAATAGCTTCTTAGTAAAGGCCATTTGTATCTTGAAATCTAACAAGAACTTTAATAAGAATGGGATTATAAAGTTTTGTAATTTTGCGCGTTTCCTGATGCCGCCTTGCTGTCCTGTTTTTCAATGAAATAAATATGGCTTGAACAGTTTTTGTAGAGGTTCACCCACGGAACATTTTAACCGAATTATATTGGAATCAAACAAGCAAATTATGAAGGAAAGGGATTTTAAAGTTTGCGTATTTCTCTCACTTTCTGATGCCGTAGCAGCCAAAGTTCTACACAGAATGTAAGTCTTTGAACAATTTTAAAATAGGACCAACAAAGGAACATTCCTGTGAAGTTAAGTTGAAATTGGTCCAGTGGATTGGTAGGAGTTGTCATTTGTAGCTAAAAGTTCCATTTACCCCCTTTGAGATGACGCCTGGTTGCTATGATTTTGTAACCAATCCATACTGCTTAAACAAATTAAGTAGAGGATCACTGAAGTAGAATTCCTATCAATTTTCTTTTCTGATACAAGCACTTTCATAAAAATGGAATTTTCAAATTTTGTCATTTTGACTGCCATGTTTTTCAACCAATCAGTATGGAATGAACAATTTGTGTAGAGGCCGACCGAAGGAATATTTATACCAAATGATATTGGAAAATTACAATCAAATTCAGAGAAGATTTTTTTTTAAAATCTGGACATTTTGCCCAATTTTTGATGCCGCAGCAACCAAAGTTTTCAATGGAATTTAAATGTTTGCACACTTTTGAAAGAGTACCACCAAAGGAACATTCCTGTGAAGTTTGGTTGAAATTCGTACTGTTGTTTAGGAGGAGATGATGTTTAAAGCTAAACGTTAACGACAGACGGACGACGGACAGAGAGTGATCAGAATATATCACATTGAGTAGGTAAACTGGCCGCCGTGATATGACTGAGAAAAATCGTTAAAAACGACGTTAAACCCCAATCAATCAATCAAAGCCTTCGTCTCAGGTGATCTAAAAAGCAGTACATACAAGATTTTCCATAAAATGCCGACTTCGTTTAATAGAATGAAAATGGGTCTGTACGTTTAACGATAACATTTAGAGTCTTTTGAACGCAGAGAAGTATTGAAACTTTAAAATACATCTTCTAGAGTCGCTTACACGATTTTAAAGTTGTTTACGATTTTTATTTTGTGTTCAATCTTCAATTAATATTTCGTGTCACCTTTTTCCGACATCATATATTACTCGTATTGAACTATTTGCATTTCAATGGTGCAAATAATAATAATGATAATATTAATAACACTATTAATAAATAATAATAATAATAATAATATATAATGAATAATAATAATGATAATATTAAGGAATGAAAAGACAATGAGTCAATAACACGCACCTATTTGTTCTTTTCTCGTACTTTTCACTACAATTGTCAGTACAATGGGGCAAACCAGCCAGCTGCCCATATAAGTGTTGATATAAATTATTAAGAACTCCATGTGTGTAAGGCACGAGGGTGTTTCCCACGTAAGAAAGTCCCCTATAACAGGAAACAAAATTTTGATATCCCTTGTCCTCCATTTTAGTTTGCACCAAACAGTTAATATAAACGTACCTGTACAGCTCGATCTAATACACACATATTGATCACTGTTGAATATCGGAGCAATTTCTATTCATGCGATCTATTGAAAAAGTATTGCAAACACAAATGCATGTAAAGAATGATATTGGTTTTAAAGCTATTCATAAGGAGTTTAAAAATCAAAGCACTCAAAGTGCTATCAGCAAGAGCTTACTGCAGATCACGGAATACATTAGGACAATGATTTACCCATCAATTTGTTTTTTTATCACATACACTTCACAAGAAGACTTTGTTATGTCCGTTAATTGAATAATATTTGAGTTGAATGCACACTAGTGTATACACAGAATGTGGGTCTATCGTAAACACTTTTATTTGACTGGCGGTATTTCATAGAGGTCGTTGCATTATTTACACACTCATTGATGCATTTATCACAATGCATGCTTTATCATAATCAAGAGAACACTGCATAACAATGAAATTTACAATTAAAGTATCAAAGCAAAAAATAAACAATCTGTATCTACGTTTTCTGGTTACTAAAAACAAGAAATGGTGGCATATTTGTTTTACCTTGTTTGAAATAATTTATATAATACTTTTAAAATTAACATGATTCATTTTATAAACAAAAGAATATTCACACTGTGCTATAATAGAACCATAATGAATGGTCCGTGCCTGGAGATTATTTTTACAGTAATCTACGTTAATACACAATAATTTAAATTATAGGAGTCAGTCTAGCACGGCTTTATACAGTCAGTCATAGCTGCCTCAAAACAACTGAACATATTATTTTTCCATAACATAGGTCAACAAATACATGCACTGATTTCTATTCTTTCAAACTCTCAATAAGTGTTAATATTCAATGAGCAGGTTGTAGAAGTTGTTGATCTGAAGGTAGTTATAGATCGGTCGGTGGTACTTTATACTCTTTAGTGTTTTTCACGATACACAATTTCTACGGTCCTAACGATTTTGCACCACGAATTCGAATGAATTTTGAAATTATAAACATAAGGACCGTGTTGTGTATGTGTACAACAGTAAATGCAGACACAGCTGAATAGCTTAGTAGAATATTTAATACTACAAAATTTAACATGAAATGCATGGGTTATATAGAAATATGTTACACTAAGAGCCGTCGCTTTGAGTGGATACACTTTCATTCATGAGTTCATTTGTTAAGACAATATACACAACACTTTCCCCCTTCAAATGTAAAGTCATCAATTCAGATTTAATTTTGAAATCGCAATCATAATACACCTGAACGTATGCACATACTGCTTTAATTTGTTCCGATTGTGATTAGCTAACCTCAATTAACATAATCATTACGATTTATAGCGGTACAAACATCCCGCCCTCGTCGCCAATGTGTTGTGCATGTGTACAACATTAAATGGATATTTCTTCACAGAAGTTTCTTTAAACCTTTTATTACTGAGTGATAAGCGTACCGTACAAAGCCATATCAGACCGCGCGGAACAACCATACAGCTTAGCAGAATAGTTAATTCTACAAAGATTAACATGGAAATATGTTACACTAAGATGCGTCGCTTTGAGTGGATACACTTTCATTCATGAGTGCATGTGTTAAGACAATATACACAGCACTCTCCCCTTTCAAACGTAAAGTCATCAATTGACCCTACGACCTTGCTTTAAATGACAGCTGGCCTGTTATTGGCCAATCAGAAACAAACTGGTGCCTGAAAATCGCATCCGCCATTTTGTCAGACAAACGACCGAGTTTGTCTTACATCGACAGAAAGTTAAAAAAAAACAGAAATTATGAATTTCACTGAAGTTATATTGTAAGATAACCACTCAAACTTAATAAGATGATGAAAATGTGTTCCTGGGGGGGTTGTTTGAGTGATGACAGATACACAGAACGTTTAAATGCTGCAAAGTGTGTTGTTTTTCTCAAGCCGTAGATAAACTGCAAAACATGTTTGAGGTGGATAAAGTTTTGCGGAAGATCTTTTTTGGAGTCATTTTATTTTTATTCGGTAGGACTTGGCTTGCACACGTAGTTACATGTGTGTGGTGTAAACATGACGTTTTGTAAAAAATATTCGCTTTGATTACTATTCCCGTAACTTCCATTAATATAGAAAATACATTTTTCAAAAAGTATTCATGTTACGTGCTCTTTATCATAGAATTGTTCCTTGTCTGACAATTGTGAGATTCGGGGAAAAAAGGGTTTTCCAGAGACATATAAATATGTCTCTGGGTTTTCTAAAACAAAGTTTTCAGAATGTGCATAGAACATTGCATAGTTTCATGTACTGGAATCAAATATAAATGAAATAGATACGCAGGACTCGTACATAGGACAGTCATTTTAATTATGCAAGATGAAAGTAAAATATATCTGTCTTTTTAGAAACAAAGTTTCATTATAAAAAGCAAATAATTTATTATAAATTATCCTGTATCATGAGCTTTTACTTAGGACATTGTACTGGTTGACTTTTGTTAACAGTGAAGATCCAGATCAGCATGTGCATCTGCCCAGTGTGACCAACACGTAAACCATCCACATTTATGATTATAATAACTGGAGCTTGTTATTTTAACATTGTGTAGATTCTGATAAAATTAAGTAAATGAAGATTAAGACTAAGAGGATGATCTGATCCAGCACTGTTCAGAAATGCCAATTTGAAATTTTCCCCTAGCTCTTAACATGTTTCTTTTTTTTATTATTTTTTGTTCAATGATCTGACCAGTTAAACAGAAGGGAATCAAGATCCATCGCCAGAAGACATTATATATCCCAAAGCCTAAAATGTTTCTGAGTGCGAACTGAGCTGATATGCATAGTCATTTTGAGGGAATTAATTAATTGAGGTGTAGCAGAAAAATTCCTAATCATTTCAGCAAAAATATTTCTATAAATCTAAGTATAAGTATTGAATATAGAAGAAAATATTGAAACAAAATGAAGAATTAGTTCATTATCACCAATCCCACTTTGGATTGACACAGGCAAAGAGCATAATTACATGATTCAATTTGGTGCATGGACATATTTGTAAATTATTTGTGGAATGACTTCTTTATTTGCCACGTGCATAGCTATGTGAAGGTCGTGACCATCCTCCCTCATACCTTACAATAAAGTTGTTTTAGTAGATCTATGTTAGAATATTAGGTTAATAGTATGAATCAATAAAAAGGGGGTCAAACTTATAAAAGGTTTTTAAGTTTTACACTTGTTAATAAAGCTATACATTTTTATGATGGGAAAAGGAAGCTTTAAAAGATAACAGAAAGACAAACAAACAAACAAAATAAAAACATGCATTTTTCTGTTTGTAATACGAATATAAGTCTATATCAGAAGTTAAGAGTAGTTTTGTAACATATATCTTACAATTATCCAGCTTTCTTTATCTGATTCGTCTTGTCTTGTGGAATTGTAAATGTTCGAGGCTAAACGTAGTCGATTTATTAGGCCATTTTTTGAAGGTGTAATTAGTTTTGTTTTACACGAGTATATATAACGTTTTATTTCTAAAAATAAGATGTCCAGTTTAAAGTTGTTTTTACAAAACCCCAAGAGTATTTCTGAGCTTGTTATTTGTATAGTTTGATCTAGTTCCCTAATCTTATGTAAACTCATTTGTAGTAAAGGTTTTACCTTTTCGCATTCATAGAACAGATGTATTAGAGTTTCTTCGTTTGATTCACAAAAAGAACACAAATTTGTTAAAATATTATCATATAAATATTATGAAAGTGAATTATCCGTTTTTAAAAAGTTTGTCTTTGTAATGAAAACGTTAACTGTATTTCTAAGTCCATAGAAAGATAAAAAGTTTATTCTTTTACCAATACTATTTTCTATAAATGTTAAACTTATAAAGTTGCCCTTTTCGTCTAATATATCTTTAACCAATCTAAATCCATTATCATACAATTCTGGTATAAAGACATGTTTATAATTGACCTTAAAATTCTCATTAAAAAACAAAGGCATATTCACTATTTGTTCCCATTCTTTGAGTTGCGATTTTTCAATAAACAAAATGTACGACTTCAGTACATCGATCCAAAATTCATTTTTTATTGTTTTTGAAACTTGTACAGCGTCTTGTTTTCCTAAATTAAACAGTTTATTAACATCAAATACATTATTGACTACTTTATAGCATTTATTATCTCCACAAGTGATTAAATTCTTCAGCCACTTTATTTTCATACTGTTTATATAACTGTTTACATCTATCATCTTTAAACCTCCTTCAGCATAGCTTTTAATAAAAACATTTTTTTTTATTTTTACTTTTCCATCCCATACAAAATCTAACAATATATCATTTAATTGTTTTATAAATTCGTTTGTAGGTGATGGTAAACTTATAAACAAGTGTGAAAGTAGTGGTGTTAATAGCGATTTTACGACTGTTACTTTCCCTATGGGTGTTAAAAATGTTCTTTTCAAATAAGATATACTATTTTTTAAGCTTCTTAACTTTGGTTCGAAATTTAAGTCGAACATTTTTTTAAGGTTTACATGAAAACAAATTCCAAGTAGTTTGAACTGAGTTTCTCCCCAAGATAATTTCCATTTAGTTTTAATTGAACGTGTACTGTATTTAAGAGATCCAATCCAAATAACTTTAGTTTTATCAAAATTAATTTTTAAACCGGACATTTTCGTAACATTATTTATTATTTCTAAAACGTTATTTAACGAATTTTCAGAACCATCTAAAAGGAGAGTTGTGTCATCTGCAAATTGTGAAATAATGTATTCTTCGTCCTTAATCTTTATTCCTGAAATATTTTTACTGTTTCTTATTTTGCTGTTTAGAATTTTAGTACAAAGAATGAAAATATAAGCTGAAATTGGGTCTCCCTGTCGACAACCCCTTTTGACCATGAAGAATTCTGATAAAAACCCATTTAATTGTACGCAGTCTTCAGTATTATATAAAAAAAGTCTAATCCTTTTTTTAAACATTTCACCAAATTTAAAAAATGCCAAAGTTTTTTCAATAAATTTAAAAGACAAAGGATCGAACGCTTTTCAAAATCAATAAGCATTAACAATCCAGGAACATCGTTTTCTTCACAATATTGCATAATGTCATACACTATAGCTGTGTATTTTCGCCTATAAATCTATCCTTTATAAAACCCGTTTGTTCGTTTGATACTAAATGACTTAAAACATTTTTGAGTCTATTAGCTACATGTATAGTCTCCGAAGCTAATTTATATAAAACATTTAATAAAGTGATAGGCCTCCAATTTTTTAGGAATTGTTTCGGCTTGTTTTCTTTCGGAATACATATTATAGTTCCTAGTTTTGTTTTTGGAAAATGAATTTGATATGAACGCATACTTAAGTGCTCTTACTACAAAATGACATATTTTATTCAAAAATACTTTATAAAAAATTCGACGAAAACCCATCACAACCCGGAATTTTGTCGTTTTTCATATTGTTCAAGGTGTGTGCAACCTCATGATAATTTAAAAGACCTTCTAAACTGGTTCTTTGATTATCGTTTAATTTATTTATATTACAATTTAGTAGGTCTGCTTCTAAATCGAAGTCATCTATTATATTGTTTTCATAACATACCTTCGTTTCATGTAATATGTCATTTTGATTGTAAATGTGTTCGCCGTCTTCTTTTTCAATAAATGGAATAGCCTTGGAAGAAACGTGTTGCTTTTCCAAGTTGCAAAAATAATTTGTAACCTTTTCACCATTATCAATCCAATTTGATCTTGATCTCACAAAACAACCATTAAGTCTATTTTTCCGTATTTCGGTGAGTTCTGTTTGTAACAATAATAATCGTTCTTTATTCAATTCATTTAAATTTGTTTCTAAAATTAATATTTCAGATCAAAGTTTGTTTTCACGATTATTTCTTTCTTTTATCTTATAACTTGCATATGAAAGTGTGTCTCCACGGATTTCCATCAACAATGTTTCCAGAAAGAGTTGATCATTTATGACAAATTATAGATGCGATCTATCCATGGATAAAACATTATCAGTATTACACAGATATACAATACTGCAGTATGACATCATCAATTTCTTTGTTTACATAATCAATATCATTTAAAAGTGAATTATTGAACTTCCAAAAACCTTTTCCGTGCTTAATTGTTGAAAAGTGTAGATCAAGCATAATTATTGAATGGTCTGATTTATAACTTACATCTATATCGCAATTTCTTAAAAATGGTTGAAGGTTATTTGACATTAAAAAGTAATCTAGCCTCCCTTGTTGTAAAGGTGTAAAACTTTCTAATATTTCCGAGTAATTCTCTGAAAGGGTCTATAATGTCTCTATTAGAAATACATGAAAGAAGAACGTTTCTGGCATTTCTATTATGATTTGTTGATTTATAATTTGCATAATCTAAGGATGGGTTTAAGACTAGGTTGAAATCTCCACATAAAATGTAATTTTCTTTAGAATTGAAGGAATCGATTTCGTCAAAAACGTTTTCGAAAAAAAGTGGATCGTCCGTATTAGGCACGTATATATTAATTAGGACAAATGTGTTGTCACAAAATGCTACTTCTACGGCTACATATTGTCCATTAATGTCCTTTTTACAACATAAAACATTAATATCTAATTCTTTTTTAAAAAGTATAGCAACACCTTTCGAATTTGATTTTCCATGACTAAAATAACATTTACCGCCCCATTCTGAATATATGTCCTTTTCAATGTCTTCAATGAAATGGGTTTCTTGTAAACATACAATATCAGCATGTTTTTCCTTAAATAATGTTAATAAATCAAAACGTTTCCTCTTATTGTTTAGGCCTCGACAATTGTAAGACAATATCTTTAAACTAGCCACACTCTCTCTTCAAAACTGATATTTTCACTATAGTAATATTTATGATTAAGAAGACAAAACCACCCTTAAAGTCATCATAATAGGGCATACATAAGGTTAATCAAGAATCATCAAACTAAAATGCATGTTGAAAAAAAACCACAATAAATATTTGGTAGTTAAATAACATAATGGGAAAAATAAATCCAATTCAATTTTATAATACACATGTGCATGTGAAGCATCTTATGTCGAAAACATTTCTACTGTTTTCTGTGATGGGATAATATTTATTATAAACAAGCTTTTAAAGGAGTGTCAGTGAAAATAAATACGTATATAATTATAGAGCGAAGACGTTAGAGAAACTCGGATTGCACGGTTTAATACTGATGTAACTAATATACCGTGACATACCCTTTTATCATTTGTCAGGAATAAAGTAGGTTTAAAAGTCTTCGTGCTGATAGCTTATAGGGAAAAGCTGGACAGGTCATTGCTCGGGTTTATGTTTTTACAGTACACTAGAACCCTTTCACATTCTCACGTGCTATATGAGATTTTAATGAAAAGTGTAGATCAGGATCAGTCAGCACAAACCTGGAGTATAATCCCGATCCACTTTAAACTAGACAACAAAGATTATGTCATCGCTTTTGTAAATTCTGATAGAAACCGGCTGAAATAACAACATCAAAACAAATTCAAAAGAACCACATAGTTCCTTTCAATTGAACACTTTTGAAATTTCGTAAGTAAAGTCAATATTACTTGGACATTGAAAACTAAATACTCAAAAATTAGGGATAAACGTCCACATACAAATTTTGACCAAACTGTACCGATTAGATGTATATCAAAATATGTCCACACCAACTTCATGCGTATCAATCACACTGGGCCGCTGCTCCGGTAAAGGTGCTTGACCTTCAGTGTAATATCTTTAAAGCTAACATTCAGCATGGGTATCACTATAGTTCATTTCGGCGATTTCGTTACCATTTAATTATGTCGAAACAGTGGTATAGGGGCATGTTTGTTCATATTGTATCACACTGGGCCGCCACTCCGTTGTAGGTGCTTGACCTTCAGTATGACATTCATATCGCAAATAGAGAGATGTCGAGATTGTCAGAGTGATATTGACACAATATATGAACATTTGTGCGAAACAGTTTTAACAGAAATGCACAAGAAATTGCCAAAATATGAAGTGCATAGTGGCTCAGCTAAACGACACAGGATACGGAAGCCGTATTGGAACTATTCTTTATCGGAGTTATGGAATGAAATGAGAATGAAGGAAAGGGCATTTATAAAGTGTAAAGATAATAGACATGTTAAAACAGCATTACAAAGAGAGTATATATCAGCTCGAAATCACTTTGATAAAACATTAAGTCAGACAGAGAGAGCATATAGGCGAACACAAGCTTTAGAAATAGAGACAATGTCTACCAACAACCCGAACGAATTCTGGAATAAGATTCGTAAATTGGGTCCCAGAAAAGACAGAACTATACCAATGGAAATTATCCAGAATGACGGAATTACTTCTAGTAATGAAAAAGAGGTTCTTGATAAATGGCGGCAAGATTTTCACAATTTATATAATGGGGTGGACAGTGGTGAGTTCGATAGTGAACATTATACGCGTGCAAAAATGCACAAATATTTATTAGAAAACAGAATGAACGATGTACTCGGCCAATGATACTTTAAACTGCAATGTATCTATAGAAGAGGTATCAAAAGTTATTATGCATGCCAAATCCCGATCAGCCAGTGGTTACGATGAGATTCCGTACTCAGTTCTTAAAAACCCGCCAATTATCGCTGTATTAAAACAGTTATTTCAATTAGTGTTTGACACAAGTATAATCCCTTCTGTATGGAGAAATGCCGTTATTTGTCCTATCTTGAAAGACCTTACATCCGACACACGTATACCAATGAATTATAGAGGTGTCAGTTTACTATCCTGTATTAGTAAATTGTACATTGCTTTCGTTAACCAACGTCTTACAAACTACTTGGAAGATAATGATGTATTAACCGATGAACAAAACGGATTTCGAAAAAATCGATCCTGTGAAGACCACGTGTTCGTTCTGAATAGCATACTACGGAACAACCCAACAGTGTTTACAGCTTTTATTGATCTTCGTAAATGTTTTGACTTTATAGACAGAGATATGATGTTATATAAATTGTTATTAAATGGCATTGATGGAAAAATGTATAACACCATTAAGAGCATATATAAGCATACAGTTTCATGTGTAAAGGTCAACGATAAACACTTTTTTCTATATTTATAAATGACCTAGTGCAGGAGATCAATGACCTTGACCTTGGATTTGAAATTGATGAAAGGAGTGTTTCTATGTTACTGTACGCGGACGATATAGTTATGTTTGCAAAAACCGAGGATAACCTGCAGAAAATGTTAGACGTACTTCATAACTGGTGTAAACGTTGGCGTGTTTTGATTAACACTGATAAGTCCAAATGCATGCATTTCAGGAAAGGAAGAACAGCACAAACCGAACATACATTTACAATTGGTGAAAATATCTTACTCAACGTCGAGACATATAAGTATTTAGGTGTTACATTCCATTATAAAGGTGATTTTAATACAAACTCGATTATACTTTCCAAAGGCGCCGGTCGTGCACTAGGTATGATAATTTCTCGGATACATCATTTAAAAGACACCGGGTTTAAAACATTTGAAAAACTGTATGAATCAGGAGTAGCTCCAATTTTAGACTATTGTTCTGGGGTTTGGGGATATCGTAGGTATCAGGCAATAGACAACATACAACATAGGGCCATTCGATACTTTCTGGGGGTACATACGTTTGCACCGCTGTTGGCTATACACGGGGATATAGGATGGATCCCTAGTATTTACAGACGATGGATAAGCCTGATTCGATACTGGAACAGATTGGTAAAATTCGATGAGAACAGACTCACAAAGGTTATATTTAATAGGGACTATAGACTGTGTCGTAATAACTGGTGCAGTGAATTAAAAGATGTGCTAAACAAACTTGACTTAATAACCTTCTACGACAATAAAACCACGATAAACATGAAAACAGTAAAAGATAAAATACACCTTTATTATAGTAGCGTATGGGTAGATAGTGTGCAAAACGTCCCGAAACTAAGAACATACATCAAGTTTAAGACCGAATTCAAAACTGAGAGTTATGTTATGTTTAATCTGACAAAATGTGAGCGTTCAATGCTAGCCCAATTTAGGTGTGGGATTCTCCCCCTTAGAATCGAGACAGGGCGGTATATTGGAGAGCACCCCGAGGAACGACTTTGTAATATGTGCGAAACAGATTCAGTTGAAGATGAAACTCATTTTCTAGTAAACTGTGAATTTTATAAACATATTCGTTTAGAAATATTTGAAGACCAATTCAATGATGCTACATTTAACCAGTTAATGGATCATCATAAAATGAGATACCTTATGAACAATCATCCTCGTAAATGCGCTAAATTTATTGTAAAGGGTTATCGAAAGAGAAGATCAGCCATGTATCATAACTAATCTGATTGGTGTTTACCTTCCCTGTATTAGACTCTGAAATAGAAACCTGTCTTGTGAAAACACGTCATGCCTCAGTGATTAACCGCGAATACCTATTTCGTTTCGTTGAAATGAAATTGGCTCTCGCGTTTAACGACAACGTTTTTATGTGTATCGAAAACAGCACATAGCTCTCAACTTATTATAACCAAGGGATCAACTACGTCTGAAAACACCGCATAACTTATGAACATACCGTAGAGTTCTTCACTGTGAAAGGGCAGTTTTCTTATAGTCACTGCTTAAGGAAAATGCTGACTCCCTTGATTACGACGTTTTCAAAGTGTCTACATTCAGCAAGTTTCTCTGAAATCATCTGATATTAAACTTAGCGACTGCGGATTATAAATAATATGATGTGTTATGACTTTATATCATTATATGTAAATATGTATATACGTATACACATATAGGTGACTTATAGGCCCAAAGGGCCGGGTGTGATCATTTTTGTTTTTTATATAACACTGTTAATCATAATATGTTTCACACATGTCACTTTAATAAACAATTTCTTATCTTATCCTATCTTATCTTTTACATGGATAGGGAACTTTAATACAAATAGTAATACATGCTGTTACAGGAAAATATGTAACTAGTTAACCCTTGTTTCGATGCACTAACTTAAGCTAGCCATATGGATTCACATTATATTTTACATTTTTGATTAAATATAACATATTTCTTTGCTAAGTTATACATCTATGCAAATGATGTCACATCATCAACGATTCTGTTTCCAGCGTTTTTCAAATCTTTTCTTTTTCTCAAGACCCTTGATTTCACATTGATAATCACTGGTTTAATTCCATATTTCTTTGTTGGTAGTCTGTGGATTGCGATGATTTCTTCTTTTGATAAATTAACCCCTTGTTTGTTGAGGACGGAGCTCACCTTTTCTGTTAAGACTTCTTCTGTTTCGTAATTTTCTTCCACAATGTCCATAATTTTAAAATTATTCTTTCGAGAGTACTGCTCGTTGTAATTTGCCATTTCGTTACTTCATTCACTTTTTGTAGATTTTCTTTAATCTTTTCCTTCATTTCATAATTGTTGTTTTCAATAAGCTCATCCATGTTTTTCATTCTATCCTTGGAATGACTTCTTCACACAGACTGTATTCATGTATTTAACCCTTTCCACATACAGCAAATATGCAGCAGATGATTTTGAAACTAGAATTGGGGAAAAATATAAATGAAATTATTATCAAGAGTTTAAAACATTGTGCAAAAAGGAGAAAGTGTTCTTAACAAGAAATTGTTTTTGTCAAAATATTTTCAAATGTCACCTGCTCAATATGCATCAAAATGAGCTTGCAAGAGGGGAAGCCTTAAAATGGAACATGACATTTTGAGGGTTTTAAACTATGTTTGTGTTAACAGGATTGTACAAAAAAAAAAAACTATTTATAGGTGGTACTCAATTTATATTATGTAAATGTAATCAAGGGGCATTTATCACATTTCCTCCATACATACAACCAAACATTGTGGAAAAAGAAGTTGCCTTTTAAGTCATTAAAGCATATTTTCTAATATTCTTATAATTTCCTATAAAACATATATGATGGTTCATTCATGTTATTGTTGATACTACCTTTTTACAAAGGTAGTTAAAATTCATCTGAGATGAAAATCTATGCTATTGAAGAAAATGCTTAATTAATGAAATAAGTTACACTATCAATAACAGAATCTTTTAAGGCATTTTGGATTGCTTTTATACCACATTTCTAAGATTACTCTAGATGGCATGGGCCAAACATAATTGAGGCACCATTCCAGGTATTTTGTAAATAAATTATTTGTAGGGAAATTTACATAAAATAAATTATCATTTATTAGAGACTGAGTGTACTATTTAGAAAATGTCTAGGCAAAAGCAACAAAGTGTCTATATGAGGGAAGGGTTAAGGAGATTTCAGACTTTTTCTAAAGGAGGTTTTCAATTTTGTATACTGCAAATTTGACTTTTTTGGGAAAGAGTTATAATTATACATATAAATGTACTAAAACAAGTTAATGTCGTATTGCAAGCAATACAAGAGTCCCCTTCCGGACCATTGACCTCTAAGTGTGACCTTGACCTTTGAGATACATGCCTGTGTCTTGTGTGCCACATATCACCTCATCATGGTAAACATGTGTGCCCAGTAACTTAGGAATCCTATGATGCATGTTAAAGATATGAGCCGGACAAGGTACAGTCCTACCAAACAGTACTAATTTTGACATTTGACCTCCAAGTGTGACCTTGACCTTTGAGGTACAGGCCTGTGTCTTAGGCGCAACACGCCACCTAATCATGGCGAACATGTGTGCCCAGTAATTTAGGAATCCTATGATGCCTGGTTGAGATGTGAGCCGGACAAGGTATAGTCCTATCAAACAGTTCTCATTTTGAACTTTGACCTCTAAATGTGACCTTGACATTTGAGGTACAGGCCTGGGTCGTGTGCCGACATGCCACCTAATCTTGGTAAACATGTTTATCTTGTAACTTGGGAATCCTATGATGCATGGTTGAGATGCGGGGAGGACAAGGTACAGTCCTATCAAACAGTACTCATGTTGACCTTTGACCTCTAAGTGTGACCTTGACATTTGAGGTACAGGCCTGGGTCTTGTGCCGACACGCCACCTAATATTGGTAAACATGTTTACCTTGTAACTTGGGAATCCTATGATGCATGGTTGAGATGCGGGGAGGACAAGGTACAGTCCTATTAAACAGTACTCATACAATAGTTTATTTGTGTAATTAGGCCTCCGGCCCACAATACATACATATTATATTACATTCAATCTACAATGTAGTAATGTGCACAATCAAATTTCTTCAAAAAGCTTTGAAACATAAATGGCTGTATTTTTAATAATAACTAATGGATTTTCATGTTGACATTTGACCTCTAAGTGTAGTGTGACCTTGACATTAAAGGTACTGGCCTGGGTCCTGTGCCGACACGTCACTTAATCTTGGTAAACATGTTTACCTTGTAACTTGGGAATCCTATGATGCATGGTTGAGATGCGGGCCGGACAAGGTACAGTCCTATCAAACAGTACTCATGTTGACCTTTGACCTCTTAGTGGGTCCTTGACATTTAAGGTACAGGCCTGGGTCTTGTGTGCGACACACTGCCTAATCATGGTGAACGTTTGTGCCAAGTTTCTTTCAAATCCTATGATGCATGGTTAAGATGCGGGCCGGACAAGGTACAGTCCTATCAAACAGTACTCATTTTGACCTTTGACCTCTAAGTGGGTCCTTGACATTTGAGGTACAGGCCTGGGTCTTGTGCGCGACACGCCACCTCAGTATGGTGAACGTTTGTGCCAAGTTTCTTTCAAATCCTTGTATGGATGGTTAAGATGCGGGCCGGAAAAGGTACAGTCCTATCAAACAGTACACATTTTGACCTTTGACCTCTGAGTGTGACCTTGACATTCGATGTACAGGCCTGGGTCTTGTGCACGACGCGCTGACTCATCATGGTGAACGTTTGTGCAAAGTTTCTTGGAAATCCTATGATGGATGGTTAAGATGCGGGCCGGACAAGGTAATCCTATCAAACAGTAATCATTTTGACCTTTGAACTCTAAGATGGTTGAGATGCAGGCTGGACAAGGTTAGTTGGGACTGAAAGACGGACAGACAGACGGAATCGACCAAACCTATATTCCCCAAACCGGTCTAGGGGACTAATAATGTCATTCTCACTACATCCAAATACAAAGAATTGCATAAGTCTCTCACTCTCTCTCTCAAAGAATTGCATAAGTAAATAATGAAACAACAGGAGAGGTTTAATGTCCTCTGTTGTTCCATTGTTTACTTTTTGCACTTCTAGGGATTATTATAGTTGTGTTCAATTCTGTGTCTGATATATAAATAATGATATATTTAATTAATTGTTGGTAAACCCATGACCTAAGCTATATGTGTATTATTTAAAGTAATCTGATGCAGATTTATTGTATATTGGAATGGGTCGTACAGGATATGGGTTGGATCACTGTAGTTAAAACTTTATCTATTTCAGGTGTAGATCCAATGAATATGGTTGTCTGAAATCAGAAGACCACAATCTTCAGAGTAAGCTTGACAGATGTGACAACTTGCACAAGTTTTACCCAGGAACTAAGCACAACACCTGTATGTTTCATTGCAAGTTAGAGGAATAAGGAATAATACATCATTCTCCTTTTCCCACAATGCTCTCAAAGTATGTACCAAATACACCTGCTCATCCTTATTTGAAAACATCATCAGAAGAATAGTCGCACATTTTGATAGAGTATAGAATAAGACAATGGATAATGATTAACCCTTAATCCGATGTCTTATCTTGACTTTTTCAAAATGAAAATAAGAGTATGACAATTGTTGACAAACTTGTATAAAAATGTTTGCAATAAAAAACACGTTTTGAGACATATTGAAATTATTAACCTTTTCCAACATACAACTAGTTTGCACCAGCAAAAATGAAAACATATGAGCAAAAATATGTAAAACCTTAAAAACAGGGAGTTTAAGTCTTGCAAAACAAGTTGAAAATACTGTGGCAAAAGGAGAAACAACTCATCATGAGCAATTCTACTTTGCCATAATGTTGCCAAAAGTCATCTGCTGTAGAGGCATCAGAAACAGTGTTGGAGAGGTTTAATATTGTGTACATGTAATTCAGTACAGCTTTGAATTAATATGAGAAATAAAAAATCATAAAGAAACACATTTGTTAACTTGGATATATTATTGTGTTCAAAATATATTGTCTATATATTACCACTAAGAAAGTGTAAAACCTGTGGAAAATGACTTGCCCGTGCACCCACGCTAAGTACCCACTTGAATACAGATTAAATAATTTGAACCTTCTATGACCAATTTCGAACAGTGTTGAGTGAGATCAGATGCAAAGAAGTTAGTTTGCACCTATCTGGGATGCTAAATGGTGTTTTTTTCGGAAAGCCTCACTGGAACGTTCTGGGAAAAGGAGGAATTCTTAAAATGAGTTGTTCAAGACAAACCAACATTGAAGTAATTTTAATAAGTGTACATAACGATCTGCCATTGCATCCATGTTGAATGATCAAAATGGTTACCGGTACAGTTTCCCGTGACTTTCTATGACTAAATGGTGAATGGTAAAGAACCAGATCAATCTGAAATTATACACAGGTTAATCCAGATATTCATAGGCACAAATGCCTTAAGCTTAGTTCCAAAAGTTGATTGATTGATTGATTGTGGTTCAACGCAGTTTTCAACACGTTTTCAGTTATATCATATCAGTTCATCTTCTCATATGTTTCCCGGTTTCCTTACACCAGTACTCCACACAACATATTTCCAAGCAACTGGCTGCTTTTCCAAATATACTCTTATCTCATCAGTGAAAGACGAATGACGATTATCACAGTGACTTTTGTCAAACTTCGGAAAGAATGTTGGCCGACGGGGTTCAAACTCACAACCCTTGGATGAGGTTGACAGCCCGCGTCGCTTCCGATTGACCTACCTTGGCTCCAAAGAGCATCACTCAAAGAATTATGTTTCAAACATTATTTCTATTGATCAACATCAGGTAAAGGGTTAAATAGAACTATTATGTAAACAACCCCTGACTTCAATTTCAGATTGTTACAATTTGAAATCATCCTTATAATAGGGCAAACTGGAACACCTTGTATAGGGAATGAGAGATTGTAAGTTAGCTGTTATATTAAAAAAGGCATGTATAGAAAGAAAGGGGAATACAAGATATAAAGAAATATATCAATCTGCCTCATATCGTATGACATAATTTAAAACAAGAAATATCTTTAAACAAATTAAAATGGCGATCAATATGAGAAAACACTAAGAAATGGAACATGCGCATATTATTTGAATATTACTTATTAGAATGACAGAAAACAATAACGTTAACTATGTAATATTTGTTTTATAAATGTTTTAGTTCATATATATACTTTGGTTTTAATATGAATGAGACAGAGAAAAAAAAAGTGCACCTCTGCCGGGAAGCGAACCAACGACCTTTCGTTTGACAATCCAAGTCAACATCCATTACACTAACACAACATGCCATTATTCAAGGCCGAGAATTCATCACATGACTGGAGATTACGCGAGGCTCCCAAGAGGTGTATTATGTAACACAGTATAAGTTTCAATTGACCAGGGTCTTTCAAATAGTACTATTTGAAAGACCCTGAATTGACGATAAATAACTGAAAACTTATCATGTTTCAAAAATAATTAATAATTTGCTCTTAAATATTATATTTCATACGTTTTCACTGAATATATTCACTGAAATGTATTTCTTAAGGAAAAAAATTAAGAGCATTTCATTTTAAAACTTCACCTTATTAGTGCCTCTCGCTGGATCGCCAACTTAACAAAACGTTCCATTTCCTTTATTTCTTCGACATTATTCATTTGATTGGTTTACAATCTGGATCATTTGTTTAACATCTAGGTCAAGACATTTCAGGTGTTGTGAAAAACCCGTCTCTTTTTTCATAATACTATCGATAGAGGCTATTTATAGTAACACGTTATTTTATCGTCGATATAGTGTGGTTTACTGGACTTGTTCTTGACTGTTTTACTCAACATTACTATCATAATGCTAAACTTAAAGTAACGAGTGGATTTAATAATGAATATTATGAGTTTTCTCTTATCATGCTAGACAAGAACATAGCGCACACACAATTCTGTCTGCGGAAATGTCAACATTGACAGTATGCGGTTTTTCCGACTTATGTTGGCTCTGTAACACTTCGCTGTTGTAATATTACGATGTTGTCATCCATAACCTTTCTGACATCATGATAACACATTTCGCTTAAATACTTAAAGCCTTGCTGTTTTGATGTCAACGCAATAGTACTGCCATAATAGCGAAAATCCAGGTTGGACGTGCGTGAATTTATCAATACGATACATCACTTTCGCCGACATTAGTTGTTTGTTTGTCTAACATAACGACGGTTGTTATGTACGCACGCGTTGGGCGGTGCTTAACTAAAAAAGTCGTAGGGTCCATTCAAATCCATTTTTTTTTTTGAAATCGCAATCATAATTACACCTGCGGAAAGTGTGCACATACTGCTTTAATTTGTTCATTGTGTGACTGACACCTATTTAAAGCATTAAACAGTATGTATCTATCTGTCAAATCATGTATTAGATGTAATGGTGGTACAATAAGCAACCCAATCCATAGCCAGATCGGTTTGAAACAAGGATGTCTTGCGAGTCCGATCCTGTTCACATTTTTCATTGATGAACTTGAAAAAAAGCTTAGAGAGAGTAATATAAAAGGCATTCAGCTTCATCCTGATATTGTTCAATTATTTCTGTTAATGTTTGCAGATGATCTTGCCTTAATAGCAGACACAATTATAGAACTTCAAAGGCAGTTGAACGTACTGTCAGACTTTTGTCATGAATATAAACTTAAAGTAAATGAACGTAAAACAAAAATAGTCGTATTTAAAAAGGGTGGTTTATTAGCTAAAAATGAGACATGGCATTATAGGAATAGTAAACTAGAGGTTGTCAATAAGTTTTGCTATCTTGGTATTCTGTTTACTAGACAAGTGTCTATGAATGCTATGGTACATGAACAGTGTATGAAAGGTAAACGTGTTTTAATCTCAATATTAAAGTCCTTATATGACTCTGGTCAATTATCGAAAACTGTATTTTTCAAAATTTTTGATGTCAAAATCACACCTTTATTGCTGAACGGCTCCGAGATTTGGGGTACAGACAACTATGGAGAACTAGAGCGAGCACAATACTATGCATGTAAGCGCTTTATGTGCGCTAAGCAGAAAGCATCAAATTTTGCCATTTTAGGAGATTGTGCTCGTTACCCTATGTATATAACATCACGAAAACGTTGTATAAACTATTGGTTAAAAGTAATAAGGATGCCACAATCACGATTTGTAAAGAAATGCTATGATATGATGTTAAATGACGATCTAAACGGCCTTACTAATTGGGCAACAAGCATAAGATTAATATTACAGAGAAACGGTTTTGGGATAGTATGGCAAAAACAAATGGTCGCATCAGAACCTTTATTCTTAAAAAAATTTGAGAGCAGACTAAAAGATTGTTTCCTCCAAGAGTGGAACGCCTCAATAAACTCGAACCCTAAATTAGATAGTTACCACATGTACAAAAATGAATTCAGTTACGAAAAATATCTTGAAGTGCTTGACATACGGAAATTTCGATATATTTATGTAAATTTAAGAGTTGGAGCACATGAACTTGAAATTGAAAGAGGTCGTTATCAAAATATTCCTAGAAGAAATAGGATTTGTAAATTATGTAACACGAATGTCATTGAAAATGAGTACCATTTCTTGCTTTGTTGTGACTTTTATGACGACATTAGAAAGTCATACATTCCTAGTAAATATTACACCATACCTAGTATACACAAGTTTAATATTGTAATGTCATCGCAAAATGAAAAACTAATTAAATGCATATCTTCTTATTTATTCTATGCTTTCAAACGAAGAAACAGTTTCATTAAACAAATTGAAAGTGGTTAGATATATTGTTTATAGGATTTATGTGAATGTATATATATATGTATGTATGTGTGTATATATATATATATATATATATATATATATATATATATATATATATATATTGCATACAAGTTTATTTCACAAGTTTATGCAGATATGTGGGTAAAACAATTGGGTTTAACAAGGAGACAGTGACTGTGAAACCTGCTTTTTACTTACTTGTCATTGTGACTGGTAAAATTACAAGTTTCCAATCAAGGAAAGTTAAGTATTTTAACAGTCAATGACCTGAATTTTATTGAAATTTGACTGTTTTGACAGGTATTGCAGTCAGTTTTCACAGACACTGTTAAGCTTTAACCCTTTACCTCATAAAGACGCTTTGTGACGTCGCTGCAGCAGACGGCTTTTTGAAAACATAGTGACAAAAGAAGAAAATGCTCAAAACAAGCAATTTCTCCATTTGCCACAATGTCTTCCACTTTTAGTCATAGGTTATCCATGCAATTATAGAGATTTCTATCTTTTGACAAAATATGTTCAAAGTCGTCTGCTGCAGAATTGTCATATCAGGGAAAGGGTTAAAAATACAAATGTAACTCTAACTAGTGTCAAATGAGTTCTTGAAATAAACTACCATATAACATACATATCAGGTTTTATGAAAGTCATTCACACATAGCATCATTATCCCTAAATTACAGAAATTTAACTCCTTTCCCCCTTTTGTTTAAACCAAGTCTAAAATAATTAATTTTGAGAAATTAACAATATGTTTGGCTCTCTCTGCCAAATATGAAAACAGTTAAAAATCGTGTTTGTGTATGAAGATTCCAATTTACATGAATAAGTTTAGGTAGTCATGTATAAACTGTTTACAATAATTTGTTATCTTTAAATTTTAGTTAAAATAATTGTATTCGGTTATCAAATTAAAATTAGAGCCCAGAGATCATTTATAAAGGGTCACTGTTGAAACAGTGTAACATTTTCAGATTTAAGAAGAGGTCTGCACTGTATGCTCAGAACTTCAAATCATGAAACATTTCTATTATTTATACAAGATCCACATAACTTCTAAACTGAAGTTCATAAAAAAAAATGTCCATACTGGTTTTAAAATAAGCTTATAGCCTGTGAAATTAATCTCAAAATAATCTGTTTAGAGAGAAAAGTTTTAAAAGTATTAAATCCCCAACTATTTCCTCGAAACATGAAAGTTCAACTGTTATTTTATAGTTTGCATACTTTTGTTATTATCGAGAAAGTATTTGGTTCTCTTAATTTCACATACTTAATTAGTGTAAAGCCGAGAGCAAAACTCTGAACATAACTGAACATTTTGAACAATGTTTACCCTATTGTCAGCACTGTATGCTAGTGCAACTGTGGAGTAAAGACGCTGAATAGCTGAAATCCTGTTATTGCGACTATGAAGGATCATACCATAAACAGTTGCAAGCGTTGCAATTTTTGAGAGAGGACTTTGAATTCTACTAAATGCAACAAGTAAAACTTGGAAGAGAAATGGACATGCTTTTTTAAATTCAACAATTGCTTTGTTGAATAAGTTAATATCAGAACTATTTTGGGACTTGTTTTGAAACAGAACACTATTCATGGTTGATATTGATTTGAGCTGTCTGTCAATTTCTAATAAGATATCTGACATGTTATTATCATTTATGGCCTTCTAAGCCTGCAATTTAATTTCATCGCTATTCTCATTTTTTCCCACAGGTGCACTGTTTTTTGCATAGGTGTGTTCATCTCCAAAGGAATTTTTTTCCCGACCCTTTTTTTCAGCAGCATCAGAACCACATGTTTCTGGAGGCAAAATATGATTTAAACAAATTAAAGTTACTAATGTAATATGTTCTGAACTGTAACAAGAAATTGTCCAAAATTCTGGTAAGAAACAGCCATTATTGAAAGTGTCTGTAGATATAATTATAAAGTTGATGGATTTATTTTTCACGGCGGCAGTTCACCTTCTCATATGTTTCCTGGTTTTCTCACACCAGTACTCCACGCAACAATCTTTCCAAGAAAATGGCTGCTTTTCCACATTATAAGTCTGTTAGCCCATTGTGAAAGATAGACGACACTTGTCACAGTGACTTTTGTCAAACGTCGGAAAGAATGCTGGCCGAGCCAGGGTTCAAACTCACAACCCTCGGATTGACAGCCCTCGTCGCTAGACTCACTACCGGGGGAAAGATGAAGACTCAAGAGAGAAGGCTAAGTAGTTATGATGAGATGAGATACCAGATTACCAAACTGCCATCCTAAGCTCAATACATTTCCGGCAGTAAGGCAGAAACAATGGAAAATGTAAAACACTTTACATTAGATAGCAAATGAACACTATCAGTTTGTGACCTAGTTTCATATTGCCAAAATGTAAAGGAAAGTAACCGGAAGTAAAATGTAAACTTAGAAAAACGCTTCCATGACATTGACGAGTTATGCAGACAAAAAACTCGAAAAAGTTATTTCTTTTGTCGAAACGAGTGCAAGGCACAGGTGTACCGCATTGATAACTTCACTATATAACTATACTTAACACAAGGTACTGTTCAACGTTATGTTTAGGGACCGCAGAGACATATAAACACAGCTTCTACTGGTTTATGCCCATTTCGTCTAATCCAATTTTGTCTACACTTGTTGCACTTTATCCCATTTCGCCTACAACCCGGTACCATTTCGTCTACCTTAGATTAATGAGACAGACAGTCCCTAAATAAGTTGCTAACACCCTTATTCAAAAAACTGTAGACGAAATGGGATTAGATGAAATGAGATGATACCCTTCTACTGTTCTGATTTTTGGTAGACTTGCGCATGCGCAGAGGCTGCCATAGTCATAGTGAGTTTGAAGTCACGTGATGTATATGCCCTTCACCACCAACAATTAAGTGCAATTTTTGGTTTGACTAATTTACGAATGCTCACAAAAGCAAACATAGAGTAACGAAAAAAAATCCGATTATTCAAGCTTATAATAGAAAATAACAAGTCTTGTAAGTGTAAATATCATATTTAAAGTGTACACAATTATTTAGATATCACTACGCCAATATAGCACTGCACCGCGCAATTACCCTTTGTAAATTGTAACCCTTTTTCCCCTCTCGGCAGAGATGTAAACATCCACTCGCCCGCTAGCATAAGCGAGTGGAATGAAGGATCGGCTAGTACGAAATTCTAGGCGCTAGTCCATACATATTCGTTCATGTCCTTATTCATAAAGATAGTATGCATTGCTAAGTCTTTTCTTTCTCTTTCTCTCAGTCCATCTATTCCTTCGACAACGATTAACGATGACTTTTGCATTTTGGATAGGTGCTTTCGACAAGGTCCGCGTCTAAAGAAACAAATTTCATCAAATGATTTGAGCGCTTTAAATCACTTGTTTATAAAGCGTTTAGAATACTTTGATTATAATAGGCAGAACGAATAAATCTTGCAAGAAATCGATCATTTCTTTCGGCCAAAATCAGGTAAATGACCCGCGGATATTGGTTGTTACAACATAACTGATTCATCCTTTTATTCTAAATTTGTATTACACAGTTCAAAATTAGATTTTGACAGTTTGTGCGTTATGATTTTGACGCGATTCAAGATTTTAACGCGATTATTTCGTTCATAGAGTTGATTACTAACAGATGACTAAGTTGATGATGGAAAGAACATTAACAAGTTAAGTTAAGCTAAAACATGCACAGGCAGGCGAGTGTTTCATTAAGATAAGTGCAACACTCAATTCCCAATCCTGCTTGCCCTTTAACAAATCACAACCCAACCCACAATATAAAAACTCTGCAGCAGACGAATTAAAAAAAATCTGAGCAAAGATACAGAAAATCACATTTATTGGAAGTGTAATCATTGAATATAGTTGAAAACATTGTTGCAAAAGGAGAAAGCTTGTTATGAGCAATTTCTTCTTCTGCATCAATGTTTTCAAAAGTCGTCGGCTGCAATTACGTATGCAAGTGGGAAAGGTTTAAATAAGAAACACTTTTTCAAATGATAGTCAGTTGGCTATTCTAGTATATAATGTCCGTCTTAAATAATAATGACAAAACTTTCAAAAAACAAGAAAAAGATTTTTTACAATTTAATTGAAAACATATTTAATCAAAGTTGGGAAAGTTGTCCCTTTCCGTGCTTTTTTTATGAGAGTTCAAATCACAAGCAAAACTTATGGGACAGAGTTGACAAATAACACATTGACACAATTTCAGATTTAGGCTTTGTTTCTGTCAAACTGCTGAAGAAGACAACACTGAGACACACATTTTGATTAAAAGTTTATTTAAAAAAAGGAATAATTTTATTTATGATAAACAACATTACAATGATGGTGTAGAAAATACATGTCAACAATACATTTTTCAATTTGTACATTCATTGCACAGACCAAATCTTAGCAAGTTTGAAATTATGGATCTCTCAGCACATTTTTTCTCAATTCATTACTTCTTGGCAGGATTTTACTGCTAAAATCTATAGATTGGCGATGTCTGTCTGTTCATCAACATTTTGGTTAAAGTTTCAGGTTGAGGCAAAATCTCAGCACTGGAAAGGGTTACACACTTGAAACTTTGCCTGAAGGTAACCAGTAACAAGTTCTATTGATTTATATGGTTACTTTGACCTTGACCTTGGTTTGTCAATTTTCAAGGTCAAATTGCCGACAATCCGGCGTTACAGTCTTCAGCAGTTTCTTGTTAAATATGACATAAGAAAGCCTTCCCTCAACATTTTGAAAACACCCTCAGAAGTCACCAGAATGCACCATGTTGCGTCCAGGATTTCAATTTTCTTTTTAAACATCAAGTCAAGGGTAAAATATGATAACTTAAGTGAAAGTTTCAGTTGTTTCATTGGAGCGCCACAGGGGGACTGTATGTCACCATTTGCACTTCTGTATCTCTTCTTAAACGATCGCAATTCTACCTTCAGTACTTTCAGTACTTTGATTATTACCATCATACTCGCCAGTACAATGATTTTGCAAGCATCAATGCGACTCATCGAGGTTTTGTTTTAATAAATGAATAACCAATATTGTATGGTGTACATGACGATGTCGTTTATGTCAATTCAAAGGCCCTATTTCTTTAATTACATTTCCGGTTTGACATAATTTCCCACTTACATACACCTTTTGAAATAATTGTGGCACAAGGAGAAATTACTCATAATAAACAATTTCTCCTTTTGCAACACTGATTTCAATAATCGTACTATCTTTTATAGATATTTTCAAAGTCGTCTGTTGCAGATTCGTTGATTGTGGGACAGAATAATTAGAAGTTGACAGACAGAGAGTATGTGTGTTCACATATTTACATGATTGTGGCCAACTACCCCTATACTTTGTTTAATTGTTTCAGATAAATTTGTTAATTAGAAATTGACAGAGAGTAAATGTTTTCACACCTTTCCATTATAAAAGGGCCCATTGCTTGTGAAAAATGTTTCACAGTTATTACCTTGTTAGCAAATTAGTCATCAATACATTTCTTCCATCTGTGGAATTTTAATTACCTCTCATTTGGAGAATACCTCTTCTCGGATAAACATACAAAAGATTGTAAATGATGGCAAAGTACAAACAAGGAGACTTTTTCTCGTGGGATAATAATGAAAATAACTAGTGTTTCACATACATATATCAATTTCCATTGATCACTCTGACAACATTGCAAGAAATTCTGCTTTATATAACAATATAATACGAGTTAATCCATTAAATGAATGTCCCAACAACTGGTTTATGAATAAATTCTTTAGATATATGTTAAAACAATGAATTATATCGGATACAAGACCAACTTAAAACACGTAGTTTGCAAATTGTTTGGGATATATTCATAAAGCTTATATCAATTTGTTACTTTCTCGATGGTAATTTTTTTTTATCAATAACGACACCTTAATTGTTTATAAGTTTTTGGTTTACCCGTATTCATTTTTGCGTTTTCATTTTAAAATATTTTCCATATTTATTGTTTTGCATTGCATGTATGTTTTCATATTCGTCTGTTGAAAATGTTATTGTATGTTAAAATAGGTTAAGTTGAGTATTTACTATTTTAACCCTTTCGGACATATAGACACATTGTGAGGGGAGAGAGCTAAAAAAAAAACGTCATATAAGGACATGTCATAAACCTGAGACCCTCCTTTAATATGAGAACGCCATGTAGTTGTGAGGACATTTTTTTTGTCCTCACTTTTACATTAGCTTATTTGTATGTCCGTGGTTGAAAACTAATTTTGCTTGTTTTCCGGCAATGAGGACATCATGTCCGCACAGCCCGTTTATCTCACTCACCAGGCCCTAACCTAACAGATTTTCGTCTAAGACCTTAACATGTTGTATACGTCATACACGCAAACCTCTGACATCATCAATCATGGTGTAGCCCTCTAAACCTGGTACCCAACAATTTAACGCTTGTAAAAAAGGTCGTAATGAGAGCCGAAAACCAGGAGAAATGCAAATTGTTTTGGCGGCATCAGCGCATGGTCAGAGTCCATAAATCATCTCGGAAATACAGGTAATTATACCAACTGTTTGCAAATTGCATGTAATTAATATTAAGGAATGTAAATATTTAATAATTATATTATATTTTACACCTTCAATGTAAATATTTAATGTGTAGAACTTATATGAACTGTATGACTGTTAAAATGACTGGGATTTTTCAACACAAACGGCGCGAGTACTGGTTAAATCTCCAGGAAGCAGACATCGAGCGTGATGAGCCAAACCACAGGTTCATGATGTGTTATACCCCCATAGAGTATTTACCATATATGGTATATACTCTATGGGGGTATAAGACATCATGAACCTGTGAGCCCAACCCAGCTAGCAATCTATATGGGACCCATATGATATGGGTACCTTATGGGCACCTACATGGGTCCCATATCGGCTTGGGACCCAGGTGGGGAGTGCAACCGGATTCCACATGGGTCCCATATGGGCTGCCCCATAAACATGCAATATGGGACCCATATGGGTCCCACATGGGCAGCCCTTGTACTCAATATAGGTCCCTCATGGGCAGCCCAGATACTTCCATTTTTGGCAGATCTTGCATTTCTTAGCTAGATCCATTTGCATTTATTTCAATTTTAAGTTTGCTGGACTTTCAATAAACAAACACTTGTCAGAAACATCGGATACAAACATGCGAAATTCTTTAAGCTGGAATGTAACAGCAGGTGGATGATTCTTGTACTTCCATTTTAATATTTTTATGTTTTAACTCTTTCTTTTTCCTGGAACAGAGAGATATTTAATTATGGTGCAAACGACTATATTATAATATTATCCTGCAAGAAAACAACACACTCTATGCTTTAACACTACAACTTTATTAAGTAATCTCCTGTATGGTTCATATAAAGGCATGCATATAATCAGAATAAGAAATATATCAAAATTCAACTTAAATGTAAACATTTGAATATTATGATAGCGGAACTCACGTCTGCGCATGCTCGAAATTTATTTTATTTTGAATCATGCGATGATTAAATTCTTGATAATAACTATGTCTAAATGATACATTATACAATGTATATTTCAATTAATAAAAATTAAAACCTATATTAAAAATAAAATAAATTAATTTCGCGCACAGTACCTGTTCAGGGGTGTTGACGTTTATCGGGAGGCCCAAATGGGTTGTAAAATATACGCGTATGTGTTGAATTACTATTTTTAGATAAAATAATAGTAGTTTAGATCAAGGTAGTCGCATACTAGCTCAAAGTAAATGTTTTTTAAATAAATAAATATTCGTTTTTCCTAAAAGTGCTGTAATATGGGACCCATCTGGGACCCTTATACGCAAACTCACATGGGCTTGCCCACAAAGGTCCCATATGGGTCCAATATGGGCATACCCATATGGGCTTGCCCAGAAATGGCCCATATGGGACCCATATATATAAAATAAATAAGTTTAAACTAAACTGTTAAAAGCCACTCAGTGGGCCGGGCCAAGAGTTCCCAACTGTGGTCACTGGTCAGGTCTAAACAAACTTGGTTGGTGGTTAAATATCTAAACAAAAATAATTTTAATTCAGGCCCGAGTGATATGATTATTTTAGCTCACATGACCACAAAGTAGTCATGGTGACCCTACATATTGTGATCACATGAATTCAATTTGACAGTGGAGATCCTTAAATGACTATATCTGCCAACTCATAGTTTTTATTTATAATACAGTCAAGTAACCCTTAGCGGATCATAACCAATAGCGGATCATTTTAACTTATTTATTAGACAAAATTATTGTGTATAAATTGGCAGGTAAGTACTTTATGGTAATTTTTAAATACACAATAAAAACGATGTTTGTCGGACTTCAAATTCATCCGTATCATCTGAACGTCTAAGTGTTTACGTGACCCAGTTATTTCTACCTTGTTTTGAAGAGAACATTTGTTTTTCGCGACAACAGCTAGCAATTTTAATTATGTTAGTCATTTATTTTGACATTTTATGAAAGACAAATGCATACACTTATTGAAATGTAACCAATCATTCTCATTTGTCATTTGCATGTTTACACTGAAGCGATAATAGAATAGCTAGGTAAGTTACCATTAGCGGATCGCCACTTTGTTTCCATGTCTGAGTCTGAGGGGTTTTCTCAAAATTTTATTTTTGACAATTTAGCCATTCCCTAAGATGCTAGTGATTAAATCGGAAATATATTAATACAAATCTGCAGTTAGATAAAACATAACAATAACAGCAGATTTTTTGACAGCTAAAATGTTGCTTGAGATGACCCCCCATGATATCAGAAAGTCATGTGATCCCCTATTGCTACAATTGATCCGTTAATGCATCAATAACTCAAACTGGTAAACAACGGTCTGTACAGCTGTTTCTGCACTAAAACTGAAAAAGTGTTTGTCAATTTAAAAGAAAATTATTTTACTTGTGGACTATAAACAAACAAGTTCCGAAACATTGACCGTTTCTTTTATGCACTACGTTGTTTCGTTACTGATCCATTAAGGGTAACTTGACTGTACAACCAGTCAACCATACAGGAATATTCCTTTGAAGATTTTCGCTCAGTTCCCTTCAAGGATGTTGATTTGCAAAAACACAGGGAGGTTAGTGGGTAGGGTAATTGTGATTCATGGCCATCATATTTGTTTTTGTTTGTGATTTTATAATAGTTAGCAGTTTTTGTTTATTTTAACGTAAAGATGAGTTTAAGAGAAAGTCTATTGTAAGTCTGAAAAGCTTTTACGTTTGACCTTTTACTCCATAAAAATTCATGTAAAATGTTATGACCTTGTCAACATTAATTGACTGAACTTTTTAAATAGCCTATAAAGGAACAGAATTATATATATTATAAACTAAGATATACAACATCATATAAGCAAACAGAGTCGGCCCAGATCAGACAGTTCCTAAGTGTTGTGTCTACTATTGCTTACAAGGGCGTCCAAAGGCAATTGTGCCGAGCCCCGGTAGTTCAGTCGGTAACAACGCGGGCTGTCAATCCAGGGGTTGTGAGTTCGAATCCAGGCTTGGCCCAACTTTTGACAAAAGTTAATGCGACATTCGTCTTCCACCAATGGGCTAAGTCTATGGCTGTCAATCCAGGGGTTGTGAGTTCGAATCCAGGCTTGGCCCAACTTTTGACAAAAGTTAATGCGACATGCGTTATTCGTCTTCCACCAATGGGCTAAGTCTATGTGGAAAAGCAGCCAGTTGCGTGTGTGGAGTACTGGTGTGAGAAAACCAGGAAATACGTGTTTAGGTGAACTGGCCCCCATGATATGACTGAGAAATTGTTAAAAACGGCGTTAAAACCCCAAGCAATCAATCAATCAATCAACCAAAGGTAATTGTATGAAGTAAAGGGTTGTTAACAATATTATAAATGGTTAAGTTATCTGTTGAAAAGGTTAAAAATTAAATACTTCATCTTCAAAGCAGAATTTCATAGCTCATTTGGCAAAAGTGCCATATTAAGATCAACCCTAGATCTACCTGTCTAGTGTTGCATCATGTGTCTAGCATCAGATATTTAGTCAATTTATATTTTTCTGCCCCTGGGCTCTAATGGTGAAATGATTAAGTGCAAGTAACAGTCATCCAGTTTTCCACAAGTAATGTCAACAGGATATAATAAAATTGTAGAGTTTCATTTCCAGTCATGTCAAGGTCAGTGTCATATTTATAAGTCAAAGGCAAAAAAGCAGTGTTATGCTGTCGAGGGCACAGTTTGTGAAAAAATGATGCCCTCAACAGCATATAAATATATATAGTGACGTCTGGTGTTTTAATAATTTACCTTAAATTTCTTGGTGCGAATCTGTCAAAGCAGGCCTTGATCCAGAGGGCTTTGATGCAAGGTTTATATCAAAATTCAAAGGTACTGTAAAATCTCTCAAATTTTGCAAAAATATTTAAAATAAACTTAACCCAAATATAAAGCTACCGCTTTCATACTGTTCTGTATTGACAGAGTTACTTCCATTGTTTTCAATGGGTGTTGGAGGTTTCATCTAACTGATAATTTAGAGTAAATGAGGTAAGGGGGGGGGGGGTTGAGGTTTCGTCTTACTGGTAATGATATAGTACCAGCTTATAGAGGTGTCATGATTAAGGTGTTAATTAGTTGATTGTTACTTGAAAAGTGGGTTATATTAATATATAATTTGTCGATTTTATGGATTTGCCAACTTTTCTCATACGATATTTAAGGGAACAAGAAGCAGTTGAAATCATTTTCATTCCATTTTATTACAAAAACAAATGTGTCCAAAAATTATAACTATTAAAATTGTTTACCACTGAATAATTGTGATATTTATAATCATAGTTTGGTATAAGTGTTTTGAGAACAATTTGAGGAAAGATGAAATTGCTCATATTGATTCCAACTCTATGAAGTTAAGCGTTGTCTCTTTTGATAAATCTATTTCTAACACATGTTGTATGCATATACATGTATTATGATCACTCGTCTTACTGGTAATGATATAGTACCAGCTTATAGAGGTGTCATGATTAAGGTGTTAATTAGTTGATTGTTACTTGAAAAGTGGGTTATATAAATATATAATTTGTCGATTTTATGGATTTGCCAACTTTTCTCATACGATATTTAAGGGAACAAGAAGCAGTTGAAATCATTTTCATTCCATTTTATTACAAAAACAAATGTGTCCAAAAATTATAACTATTAAAATTGTTTACCACTGAATAATTGTGATATTTATAATCATAGTTTGGTATAAGTGTTTTGAGAACAATTTGAGGAAAGATGAAATTGCTCATATTGATTCCAACTCTATGAAGTTAAGCGTTGTCTCTTTTGATAAATCTATTTCTAACACATGTTGTATGTATATACATGTATTATGATCACTCGTCGTCCTCAGTTAACTTTTAGCTTTAAACATCATCTCCATAACTATTAGACCAATTTAAATAAAACTTCATAATTTGGGGTCCTCTTTTAAATGTGTTCAAAGATTTAGATTATATGCAGAACTTTGGTTGCTGTGGCATCAGAAAAGGGAAAAAATACCTGAACTTTAAAATTCTTCTCCTAGATGTGCTAGTTGGATTTTCAGATAATGTGGTAGAAATGTTTCTTGTGTGATTCTCTACAAAAATTGTTCAAGCCATATTGATTGGTTGAAAAATATTACAGCCAGGCGGCATCAGAATATGGGAAATATGTCAACACTTTAAAAACAAGAAAATGTGTCCATGGAACACGGATGCCCCGGTTGTTAACTATATTTTAAAACGGACGGACGAACAGTTGGTCCAACCTCAAATTGATACAATTTTTTAAACAATGATATGTTGATTGTCATTTGTGTGAAGTTTCATAATGATAGGACATCAGGTTCACTAAAATCTTAACTTGACCAAAAACTTTAACCTGAGAATGGAATGGACGAACAGACAGACGAACAGACGAACGGACGGACGAACAGTTGGTCCAACCTCAAATTGATACAATTTTTTAAACAATGATATGTTGATTGTCATTTGTGTGAAGTTTCATAATGATAGGACATCAGGTTCACTAAAATCTAACTTGACCAAAAACTTTAACCTGAGAATGGAATGGACGAACAGACAGACGAACAGACGGACGAACAGTTGGTCCAACCTCAAATTGATACAATTTTTTAAAGAATGATATGTTAATAGTCATTTGTGTGAAGTTTCATCATGATCGGACATCAGCTTCACTAAAATCTAACTTGACCAAAAACTTTAACCTGAGAATGGAATGGACGAACAGACAGACGAACAGACGGATGAACAGTTGGTCCAACCTCAAATTGATACAATTTTTTAAACAATGATATGTTGATTGTCATTTGTGTGAAGTTTCATAATGATAGGACATCAGGTTCACTAAAATCTAACTTGACCAAAAACTTTAACCTGAGCGGGACGGACGAACGGACGGACATACAGACGGCAGGGACATTGTGCAAACTATTGTCCAAAGTCATTGTGAGGTCATACACAGCTGTTCAAATGTTGTATGTGGGGTAGCCATGAGAATTCTTAGGGGAGACACTTTAAGGGGTTTTCACCCAAGAAATCCTTATGGGGTCAAAACAAAGAACATGCAACATGTTAAAAAATGAATTATGCAGTGGAACCCTCATTATTTAGTGCTAGGGACACAGAATATTTGATATTATCCACAATGATTGTTGTTCACCACTTAACTGAATATTGATTTCAAACGAAGAAGTATTTTAAATAATCAAATTTCAACTTTAGTGGGTGGCAATGAGGTCATTAATATTCTGACCTTGAAAACAAAAGGTCTATGATGGTCTGAAAAATCACACAGCTTGGTTTCAGCAATTGGATCTCACTCCCTAGCATAGCCATTTTATCTTTTGACGAAAGATAATGTCTTTAGCTATTTTTTCACGAATAATGATGATTGGTTTCAGAGATGATCTTCAATTTTTGTTCTTTTCATTGCCATCGCAACCCGAGTTCTGTATGGATCCACTTCATGTTACCTATATCAGTAAATGACCACCAATGTATTATTTCTGTAAAGTTTAGTGAAATTTGGCAAGTTCTTTAACAGATGGGTTTCTTAAGCAAAAGGTTTATAATCGACGACAACATCAAAATTCCATGACATAAGCTCCGAGGGCAATATGCGCTAAAAAACCCAAAGTGGACACTGGACAATCATAAGGAGTCCAACCCCACAAGGCACTGGACAGTCCCACCCCACAAGACATTGGACAATCAACCCCGTAATGAGTCCCACCCCACAAGGCACTGGACAGTCCCACCCCATAAGGCACTGGACAGTCCACCCCACTAAATATGTCATCTTCCCCACATTACCTTAGACGTCAACCCCAAAATGTTACTAGAGTTTGATGGATATTATTACCCCAGAGTTAGATAGATGTGCGTCACTTAAGACTTGCATTAGGCCAAGAAAACAAATAGTCGTGTTTCAGGTTCCAGATGGACTCTAAATTGTGTCCCGACCCCAACCTTTTTTACCCGTTTCAAAAAAAAAAGAAGGAAAAGAGAGAAAAAATTGTGTTCTTTTGTGCCATGATGATGACGATATTGCTACCGACAAATTGGTGACCGATATTATCAAGTTGATTTATCCTTCATATAAAGGCTCCAATATTACTGTCTCCAGTTCTCTATGTATTTTTCCTAGCAACACATCTTCATGTGAAGAGTTCAAAGTACATTTTGGAGCAATATTAAATTACATACATTCACAGATACATCCTTGAGGCCCTCAAAGTCAGAGTTTAGAATTATGTTTTCTGTTGTAATTTGTACTGTGTAGTGAAAAAAAGAAATAAGAAAAGAAAAAAAGACCACCATCCTACCATACGTTTTTGGAGCAGGAAACCTGAAACAAGACTATTTTTTTCTTGGCATTACCAAGGGCAATCCTTATGATATGTTGTCGCAGTTGCTTAATTTGTATGCAACTTTCACCAAACAAATGAATTAACTAGTTAGACTAAGAACTATTAAAGTTTATTCCTCGACAGCTGCATAAACATCATTCTGCATACATAATACATGTACTAAACATCTGGTTATATGTGCATGTCTGGTCTTTTGTTTTAAGGACAATTGCAGATGTTTCATATTTTTTCTAACCTTAATTTTTTCTTGAAAGTCATCAAAAAGTCATTTGTAGATCTATAATATTATATATGAACTCAAAATTTAAAACTAAATTTTGTGAAAATTGAAACTAGCAATTGTCCTTAAAGTGATGAGTGCCAACAAGCACAAACTATACAATGTATACTGTATGTGAAGCATAAATTGCAACGACCCAATACTATGGAAGAAGTTAGCTTCATACTATTCCCTATATAACTAATATTGGTATTCTGGGAGATGCTGTGGTGCCTTTACTCTGAGATTTGAGTTTGGCCAACCACGACAGGCAAGTATCATCCCGACATGTCAATCATGACTTCAGTTATTGAGCTGAATTTAATCTAATAACACCTGGTTAAAAATGTTCAATGATACATTTTTTTAAGCAACTGGCACTAGTCTTTTTGTGGACTTAACGCAAAACTTAAACCAAAATTCTCAAAAGAGGCATTACTGTTGTAAAATGCAAAACAGATGTAGTACAATTATGCAAAGTTTCAAAGCTGGCTGTAATAATTACTGAAAAAAGTGGACCTTAAAGCAAAACTTAACCCAAGATTCAAGCAGACGACCACGCCGCCGCCGCCGATCAAGTGATGACAATAATTCAAAAACAGACAAGCTAAAAAATAACATACCTTGCTACTTACAGAAAACGATAAACATACTGAAGAGATTTAAAAATGCAAGTGACCGACAGCTTTCCTACAGTTTGATACTTCTATTTACGAGAAATAAATTGGATTTTACTTTTTCCGAAATAAATTGGATTTTACTTTTTCCGTTACAAATCTCCAGATAAAGGTGTAACATTTTTAAATCTCTCGAGTTTACAATAAACTCATCTCAAGGAACAAAATTAACTCAAAAAACATAATGGAAAAAAACCCGGCTTTTGTAGCACTTTTCCTAAATTTCTGATCTTAGCACATGTTTTCCTAAACATATCTGATATTGCTAAGCTTTTCTTAATTGTGTCTCTTTTCCGTTTGCAGATTACACCATTGTTCGACATACTTTGTCTCAACAGTTTTTGGATACGTCTCTGTCCCTTCTCTGTCCCGGGAGAGCAAAATGAACTCAAAAAATAAAAATAAAAAAACAGCCTTTGTAGCACATGTTTTCGTAATTAAATATCTGCTCTGCGCCTGATCATCATATTGCTTAGCTTTTTCTTAATTGTGTCTCTTTTCCGTTTGTAGATTACACCCCTGTTTGACATACTTTGTCTCATCATTTTTTCGATACGTCTCTGTCCCGGGAGAGTGTTTGTTTCAAAGTCCTCTTTAAAGAGATCCATTAACTCCTCTACTTCTTTTTCACTCCACTTTTTTCTAGCTGATGGGACGGGTTTCTTTCTTTTCCTTGTTTCTGCTGGAAAATCCTCCGCCTCCTCCGGAGGATCCTCCTCCATGTCATCATTTAAGTCAGGAATGTAATCTTCATCACTATTTTCAACCTCACAACTGTTAAGAACACTAGAAGCTGCGAAATCGGCAGTTCCCATGTCTGAAGCAGATGTTGATGCAGTCTCCTCAGTGTCGGGCAACTCATCTGCCAATTCGGTCTCCCCTGTGTCCGGCAATGCATCTTCCAACATTTCTGAAAATATTGCAACCTGGGAATCACATTTCCTCAGTACGAAAAAGGGAACAATGCTCAAAAATTTCGGCCTTCAAAATCAGTTTTCTGAAAAGGTTTGTATAAGATCATGATTTTTGTAAAAAAAAACAAATATAAAAAGAATTACCTTTTCATACAAATTTAGGTTGTGATTGTATAATTTGAATATCGATTCATGCTTTGTATGAAAGTTAATATCACTTTTCAAATTTTATTTATTTTTTCCTGTCCATTTACAATCCAATTTAATGGCTTTCTAATATTAACGATGATTCAGAACTGCATCCTTAACACAGCAATTAATTTGTTATGGATCATTTTGGGAATGATACCTGGCAAGATTGTAACAGTACCACTGATTTTATTGCTTGCTCAAATCTGAGCAATCTTCTGACCAAAAACGCAGGACTGATTAATCATAATTTAAGATCACATTTTCACAACTAGGAAAATGTTGTCAACTCTATGTCTCACCATCTATTTGTATGTCTTGAAGCCGTTTCCCCCTGTACTTTCCAACCAGTCCAAGATCCTGAATGAGTAGTATCTTTGCCACATCTACTCGTTCCAGCACGTCTGATGTCTGGCGGTAGTGTATTCGATGGACATTCATGGTATGTCCTAAATGGTCAATCACCCATTGGCGCTCTGCCTCCGTGGTGTTTAAGGCCTGAAATATTTTTAGATCTGCCTTAATTCAAATACTTTACATACAAATATCCTATTAATGATGAATTCTACCTGTTCTCAAAATTGTAGATCTGATGAGCAAGCACACTGAAAATAAGTGAGCAGTGCACATTATCATGTTATTCCAGACACTAGAGCTCTGCCAACGGGTGCCAGACACTCGCCTGTTATACAATTTCTCAAAAACACCAGAAGGGTGTTCCACGGATGTGTCGCCTGCCATTTGCTGGACAATATAACTATAAAGTTTGAAGACGAGGTGAAATCATGAATTATTAGCAATTTTAAGTTTTATGAAAAGGGGCATAACTCTGTCAAAAAAGGCAGAGTTATAAGACTCGTGTAACAAATTCCTTGAGGTGAGATGAAGATGTTTGTCATGAACATAGGTCAAATACTTTTCAAGTTATAGCCAAGGTTAGGTTGCAGGTTAAAGTGTGACGGACAACGGACAAAGTGATCCCTAGGTGTCTGCCATGCTACGCAGGCGACACAAAAAGTAAAGTAATAAACAAGAGTTATGAAACCTGTCCCTGTGAGTTGCTTTAGTGATGCTGAAGACATGGAATATAAGTTAGAGCAAATTTTGTCAAGGTCACAATTACATCAGGCACTTACCATAATGAGACGTGTGTAAATATGAGTTTAAGCCGTCAACAGATTAAACAGTGATGATCAATAAGGTGTACTGTTTGTAATATCAAGCTTTGACCTTGAAAAAAGATTGCCATGAAGGTCAAGGTGACAAATCATATACTTACATGAAGCCCGGCTGATAAGGACTGTTATTTAAGGTGAGTTTGTACAGAGATTACGAAGTTATGGACAATGATGATGGTTTACACACGACAACGACTGATGACAATGCCACTGCCCAAGCCATTACAATATTTTGTCATTTTCAAAACAACAAGATGAATGCAAGAAAATCCATCTTCCTATCATTTATGAACATAAGTGTTAAATCCTATCTAAAAATATTACCTGCAACATAGTTGCCATGTATTTCCTCATGTTTGAGGTTCTTACAAGCTCTGGCATCTGCAGGCCTGCTTCAGGCAAACGTGAAACTTCCCTGATAGAATCATAAGCTCTGAATACCCCAGCACCTGAAGAAGACAACAAATATTTGTAAAAAGTTTCTAGTGCCGTTATCTTAAAGACAGAAAATAAGAATTTCTTTTATTGGCAACAAACGTTAATATTTGAATACATACTTGTTTTTGTTTTCTTTTTGACGAGTGCAGTTATGATTGGTAAGTAGATCGGGTCGACATTATTAGACAGCATATATGTAGAACTCACATTTTTATTATGTGGATGGGAGCCCAAATGCAAATACAGATGAAGCCAATTTTAAGATTTCTTCATAGCGACAGGATAAAAATATTATTTCAGCTTTTTCATTAAAAGTGCTAATGCAAACTTGGGGTCAAAAATTGAAAATTCTTTAAACTCTGATGAAGACAAATATAAACTACAGGCAAGGTGCAATATTGTACATTTTTATGTCAAAATTTAACAAGCAAGTTTGTTTGTTTGGGTTTTACGCCCGTTTTCAACGATATTACAGTTATGTACAGATGGTCAGTTAACCAGTGTTCCTGGGTTTCCTAACCAGTACTAACCTCTCCTCTTACAAGTACCTGGTAACTTTCCCACTTGAAACATGTGGGAGACGAAAGATCATCTTTTATCATGTATAGTGGTCGGGCAGAGGGGTCAAACTCGCAACCTGTCAATCGTCAGACGAACGTACTACCCCATGATTCTCAAAATTGTGAAAATTTGACCCGCAGTGTCCAACAGCACTCTTAATTCATAATAATGTGTATTAAAAAAGTACTAAATACAGGGGTAGACTTAAGGCTGAAATTTCTACTAGCCAGCAGGGCCAGTTGAAATGGAAAATTACTGGCCCAAACTTTTTTAATGAGGACAAGGCAACATTCAATGGTTATTTATTTAATTGAAATAATTCAACTTTTTAAACAGTTTACATATCTGATACAATGTACAGGGTTTTCCCTAAGCTTTGAAACTTGAGGGTCATTGTGACCTCCATGTCATCAAAGTTGAGGGGTTGGGGGTTCAAATTAGAACTTTATTATCAAGTGATTGATATAAAAAACATTCAAAAACAAGTGTGTTGTTCTTTGTTTTTATTATCTCTTTAATATTAATAATGTCAATTTGTGAAAAAAAATTGTGTACATTACCGATAATGTTATCGATAAAGCTTAAACCTGTCATTCAGAGTTAAATATAGTCCAAATAATTTAGACTTTCGTTTTCTCATTTATTGGTCAACCGAAGTCTTTATAAATCCATAGCATGTTTCAGACAGACCTCGATTCACGTTATTATGCCGTTTATATCCTGACAGCTATCGCAACGATAAAAAAAAACATATCTATAATTATTATTATATTAATTTGAGCCTAACATTTATGCAGCTTACCTCTTTACCACTTTAATCTATCAAAATTCAATTCACAACGGCGAAAAATTTGAAATCTGTAACAAATTTGTTTTCGGTTAAATAAATTAGACAAAATCGGTAAAAAGAAATAAACGAAATATCGCCCAAACTTGTTTGAATAAGATATATAACTATTTCGTTAAATATCCATGTTGGTGTACTTTAAAAACAATACCCACAATACCGTATTCGGTTATCCTCAGTTCAAATCGACGACATTGTGAGTTATTAAATGTCAGGCCTCTAAGAGGTGGATTAAAAAGAGATTAAAACACATAAAAACGTGAGTAAGACCGTTTGTGTTTACATTATACGATAGATAAATGGTCAAATGTTGGCCCATATGTGTATTTTGGTGTGACAAACATTACGTACGCCAGATTCGACCCTGGAAGCGTCGGAATTTTTTTCGCATGTTTTGGTGCAGGATAAGAACTAAGTTTTAAAAATATAGATTTTTGGAAAACCGAGATTATAGAAAAATAGAATGGACTTCATTTACCGACATTGCGTCCATAGGGATGCACAGATGTTATTTTTGGGGGTCATTTGAGTTGAAAATGCGTCAATGACGCAGGATTTGTGTGTCATGGAAAACCCTGATTATGTATTTATTCACCAAACCGACCAAATTCGTTAACCAAAAGTTTGTTTCAAGGTGATATTATTATTTAGTGCGTCGCCATTTTGTGTATGTTGCCAAGCGGATATTAAGACGCGGCATACGATTGGTTGTTTTCGCGCACCTGTCCAATCAAATTTTAGTTAACAGTATCGTGTGCGGAAATCAATACGGTCATTACTGGGCGCACTCGATTGTGAAACATGCGTTTTTAACAATTTCTGACAGAACGGAATGGTCAGAACGAAATAAAAACGTACATATGCAACTCGATATTTTCAATTTCTTACAGACTAGCTTATTATCCCATAATTCCAGCAGGCCCGACGGACTAGCTTATTGCATGTACAGCTAGCCCGAGGTAAAATCAACTGGCCACGGGCTAGCGGGCCAGCGGTTAAATCGACCCCTGTAAATACCATTATTTGCAAAGACGTAGGGATTATCACGCTGAATCCCTGCCTTCTTCCGGACCTCAGGATCCGCTAGGAAACCCATTGCGTGCGTCGCATCCGAAGGTAGTATCACCGGCACACCTCTACCAGTCTGAAAGTAGAGAACGTCCAAAAATTGAAATCACTACTCTGCTTTATAAGTTAATAGTCTGCCTATGTTTGTTTTTATGGTGTTTTTCATCATTTTCAACACATGTAAGGTTATATATGACGGTCGTTTTTTTTGTGGTGGAGGCATACCACCCACTTTTCCTGGGTAGAACCAGCACTGTACACCTCCCGCAATCCGTAAGAATCAACACTTTCTCACATGTTGAGCTCCCAGTGGGATACAAACCGCAGCGGTGAGAGGTGAGGCTTCCAACGCAGTGTCATTAACCCATCGGCCACGGACGCGCTCTTAGTCTGCCTATGAAACTGAACAGAAGTTCAATACTTGTGAAAACATTTAATTTCAATTAGCAATACCACCAGCAGCTGCAAGCTGTTACAAAATCCCTCTGGTTTGAAATATAATGAAGGCTCTATCTGACTGAAAATCTAACAATTAAGTAAACTGCTTATTTTGATATATTACCTTTCCACGAATGATAACAACTTCTTGTCTCAACAGCAAATGACATTCAAATTTAGTCAGGTCTCCTCTGATCTCCTGACCAACTTCATCCACGCCCGTCTTTCTTTTTGCATACGTAGTCAGCCTATCAAAAATCATATAAATTCAATTTTACAAGCGGTCATAAAGAAGACTTATGGCAGATGATTAGTCAGTAATGTAGTTTTCCAATCTCACAGGCACCTGATCCGGAGGTCATGGTTTCACGTACATGAATCTTGTCTAGGTATTAGTGTAAGTTGGAAAAACCTGTTCCCGAATTAAAGTATAACAAATGTTTATATAAAAAAAATTCGGACCCCTTTAAACATACCTCATAGCCTGGACTTCGTGGCATCTCCTCCTGTTGAACAAGGTTACTCGTACCAATGTGAGAACTGCAGCTTTCCTGAAGTTGGTAAAGGAAGTATCGTCCAAATTCAGACTGGAGATTTCTCTCTGAAGGTAGTCTGATAGCTTCTTCACGTCAGTGGGAAGAGGAAGCTTATTCACTTGATTGAAGGAACGTTCAGTAAGGAGACTTCTCGCCAGTTTGGTCACTCTCAAACCCCACTGAATCTCCATTAACCTCAAGAATTCTTCCGCTTCCTTTTTTCTTGTATCGTCACCTACCATAATTGCTGTGGCCAGTTTAGCAGACAACATTCTCTTTATATCATGGCCTAGTTTAATGGCATTGCTCGGAGCTTTCAAATCTTCGTCATCCATTTCACCCACGTGGCAACAAAACATGGCTGCTTTCACAACAATATTAAAGTTTTTTGGTGCAAAATACCCATCTAAATCGCCATTTGTCTTCGATATGTTCTGACAAGCAAGCTTTAATTTGGCAGCTAGCCTCATTACTGAACTTGTGTAGTATTTACGCATGATCTCGTTGCCACGGTTACGCATCATCCATTGATTGCCCAAGTTGATGATAAGTTTATCTTCTTTAGCGACTGCAGAAATCTTATCATTCCGCATAATCGGGAATACTTCCTTCGTCAAAGACTGGGATGCTTCTTCAGGTATTTTTCCTGCTAACAAATCAGACTGAAGAACCAATGATGAATTGGAGCCGGAAGTGGGGTTATCTGATGAACATGAGCGCATGTGACGTTTAAGAGATTTAAGGAGAACCCATCCAAAGCAGTTGGGACATGGACCATACCTTGTAATATTCACAGTCTTATTGGCCCCCCACTCTTCGTCTTTTTCATCCTCATCTTCACTGGATTCATCATTACTATTTGATCTTCTTAATAGGTGCATCTCTCCTTTTTTATCCTTTAACACCTGAAGATTGCGAGTGTGGGCTGCTTTAAGGCGTAGTCTGCCAATCAGATGTTTACGTTCCTTCTCATTTTCGACTTTTTTAATCTGCAGGATAGTATCTTCCTTCTCATGCTTCTTGGAAAAGATGTGGTGAGAAAAATTACTTACTGTTTTCTCACAAAAAGGGCAGGGATGTCTTGAGTTATAAACTCTATCAGTAATTTTGTGTTTCCCAGTTTTAGAAAAAGCACACTTCTGTACAAGAGTAACAAAGATATCTTTGTTAGATATGTCCCTCGCAATGGCGTTGTCATTGGCTCTACAGTCTTCTTCTAAATCGCTGTCTGGACATGTCAACTTCATTCTTTTTCTCGGGTTCAACATCGGCAATACTTCAGACTGTTCAGAGTCATTATCCGAATCTGGAATAACAGTGGCTTTAAAATTGCTGATGCTGTCCATGTGACCTGAGTCAGTGTCCGAATCTGAAATAACCATGACCCTTTTCCTCACTGGACACGTCAACTTCGTTCTTTTTCTCGGGTTCAACATCGGCAATACTTCAGACTGTTCAGAGTCATTATCTGAATCTGGAATAACAGTGGCTTTAAAATTATTGATGCTGTCCATGTGACCTGAGTCAGTGTCCGAATCTGAAATAACCATGACCTTTTTCCTCACAGGTGCTTCAGCAGAATTACTCAGAATTTTGTGCTTCATGTCATCTTCTTCGATTGATTCTACTGGCTGTTGAGCTGCTTGCTCCACATCCATTTCCTTAGCTTGATCTACTGACTGGTCTTCTATATATATGTGGATCTGGTTGACATGTTCTGTCCAGCCATCTCCCTCAGTCTGATCCACTGGTTGCTTAGTTGCTTGGCTGACATCCTCTGCCAATACCTCTTTCTCTGTTGGATCTACTGGTTGCTCTGCTGTTTGCTTACTATCTTCCGGATTTAGTGCCTGTACATCTTGACTGACATCCTCTGTCCGCCCCTCTACCTCAGCTGGATCTATTGACTGGCTGATATCCTCAGCCCATCCTTTCACCTCGACTGGATCTACTGACTGTACAGCTGCATGGCTGACATCCTCTGTCCGCCCCTCTCCCTCCGCCGAATCTACTGACTGTATAGCTACTTGGCTGGCATCCTCTGTCTGCCCCTCTCCCTCTGCTGAATCTACTGACTGTACAGCTGTTTGGGCGACATCCCCAGTCCACCCCTCTCCCTCTTTTGGATCTGCTGACTGTACAGCTGCTTGGCTAACATCCTCAGTCTGCCCTTCTCCCTCTGCTGGATCTACTGACTGTACAGCTGCTTGGCTGACATCCTCAGTCCGCCCCTCTCCTTCTGCTGGATCTACTGACTGTACAGCTCCTTGGGCGACATCCCCAGTCAACCCCCCTCCCTCTTCTGGATCTGCTGACTGTACAGCTGCTTGGCTAACATCCTCAGTCCACCTCTCTCCCTCTGCTGGATCTACGGGCTGTACAGCTGCTTGGCTGACATCCTCAGTCCGCCCCTCTCCCTCTGCTGGATCTAATGACTGTACAGCTGCTTGGCTGACATCCTCAGTCCGCCCCTCTCCCTCCTCTGGATCTACTAACTGTACAGCTGCTTGACCGACATCTTCAGTCCGCCCCTCTCCCTCTGCTGGATCTAATGACTGTAAAGCTGCTTGGCTGACATCCTCAGTCCGCCCCTCTCCCTCCTCTGGATCTACTAACTGTACAGCTGCTTGGCCGACATCCTCAGTCCGCCCCTCTCCCTCCTCTGGATCTACTAACTGTACAGCTGCTTGGCCGACATCTTCAGTCCGCCCCTCTCCCTCTGCTGGATCTAATGACTGTACAGCTGCTTGGCTGACATCCTTAGTCCGCCCCTCTCCCTCCTCTGGATCTACTAACTGTACAGCTGCTTGGCCGACATCTTCAGTCTGCCCCTTTCCCTCCTCTGGATATACCGACTGTACAGCTGTTTGGCTGACTTCCTCAGTCCGCCCCTCTCCCTCTGCTGGATCTACTGACTGTACAGCTACTTGGCTGACATCCTCAGTCCGTCCCTCTCCCTCTGCTGGATCTAATGACTGTACAGCTGCTTGGCTGACATCCTCAGTCTGTCCCTCTCCCTCCTCCTCTGGATATACCGACTGTACAGCTGCTTGGCCGACATCCTCAGTCCGCCCCTCTCCCTCCGCTGGATCTACTGACTGTACAGCTGTTTGACCTAAGGTCTCTGCTGGCTCTTCTTGTTCATCTGCGAGGCTATGAAGTGCAGCAAGGGCCCATTCAATATCACTTAAAAATGCTTCTAATGTTGCTGGCTTCTTCTTGAGATATCCTGAAATTAGATCAAATAGAAACCTTTTAAATATTTTAACGCATACGTAATACAAGAAATGTGTTCAAGGAACACTTACGTTGCCTTTGTTAAAATTATTAAAAAATATGTTTACAGAGACCTGGAATGGAAACAGACAACCACAAGCATTGTAATCAGAGAATGAATGGCAATGCCCTTTGACCTACTGATCAAAAATGAATAGGCTTCCTCTACAGACCTTGACCGATGTCCAAACAAAGTGATAGGATTCTAAGCCCAACCTTTAAATTATTAGTCGGAAGCTGATTTTAACTGAAGGTCACCATGACC
>JASEVX010000001.1:84642743-84656986 GCA_031761405.1 Serripes groenlandicus
CTTCACACATACATGCATAGCCATTGTTGACAGGTTCATGTCTCCACCGATTCCCTGCGGCCATATGTCACCTTTTGCAAATTTGACGGGCAGTTCTCTGCGGCAATAACTCACTCAATGATACCGCTGGAAAGCCCATATTCATACGCCTCCCTTAAGGCCGGGGATCTTTCGTGGCAATTGCTAATTGGCTAATGACAAGATCTAGACCCGGTAGACATACTGGACCTATCACTATTGTTACTAGACCTATATCTTACACGATTATCTGCGGCCATAAGCCACAAGTGTATGTTCCTGAAATGCCAATTTTCAGACGACTCTCCTGTGACCCCAGATCATTTGTGGCAATTCATAGTTGGCCACTGGTAAGCGTTATACCCCGTGACCATACTTCACACATTGCCATTGTTGACATGTTGATTTTCCCGCAAATTCCCTGCGGCCATAGGTCACCTATTGCATATTTGGCGGGCAGTTCTCTGCGGCAATAAATCACTAACGGATACCGCTGGAAAGCCCATTTCCATACGTCTCTCTTGAGGCCAGGGATCTTGCGTGGCAATTGATAATTGGCTTATGACAAGATCTAGACCCGGTAGACATACTGGACCGATCACCATTATTCTAAGGCCTATAGCCCGCACGATTATCTGCGGCCATAAGTCACTAGTAGATATTGCCGAATTGTCCATTTTAAGATGACAACAAGGCAGGGATTGAGCGTGGTAAATGTATGCTGATCGACTGTTTCGTATAATCGATGTTAGAAAGATGCCAGTTGAGACTATAATTTAAATAAACAAGAACCCGAAAAATCTTGTTGATACTCGGGATTGTCTTGAAATAATCTATATGAAAATGACTAAACTGTGCAGGTTTGCACGCGGATTTAAGTCCAAACTGGTGGCAAACTAAGTCCACGGCACTGTTAGATGTTAAGTCTCATTTGTTTGGATGGTTTAGAAATAATGATCGACTTTTCGACACCTTCACAATTCGGAGGTTTTTGCCATCTTCCAAGGGAAATTACTCTTTTAAAATTTAGTGGTACTAGACCTTGACTATGGCCGATTATTGACTATGGAAAAGAGTGTTTCCCCATGGGACCGGTGTAGGGCGGAAACGGTGTCGAGGGAAGTTTCACTCCGTATGTTTCCTCCGTTTGTGACCGAGAAAAAAAGTACGCGGATTTAAGTTAAATCCGCGCACTTTTTTTTTTCAGTTTGATGTTTTGGCAACCATGAAAAAAAGATGCGCGGATTTATTTGTAAAATTTCGCATCTTTTTTCGACAAATTCTGCTAGATTCTCTATAGAATCCTATATAAACAGCCTTTAAAAAAACCGCGCGGATTTAACTTAAATTCGCGCACTTTTTTTTTGCCCACGATAAGAGGCCGTCCACAGAAAAACACGCTGGCCCCAACAGGACATCGTAATTTACCGATCACATAAACTTCACAAGAAGACCTTGTTATGTCCGTTAATTGAATAATATTTGAACTAAATGTACTATATTGTATACACAGAATGGTGACCTATCGCAAAAAACTTTTAATTGACTGGGGGTATTTCACAGTGGTCGATGTATAGTTTACACACTCATTGATGAATTAATCGCAATGCATGCTAAATTGTAGGGGTCAGTCTAGCATGGCTTTATACAGTCACAGCTGCCTCAAAACAACTTAACATGTTATTTTTCAATAAAACAGGTGAACAAATACATGCACTGGTTTTTTTTTATTTCAATAGTGTGAATATTCAATGAGCAGGTTGTAGAAGTTGTTGATCTGAAGGTACTTAGAGATCGGTCTGTGGCACTTTTTACTCTGTAGTGTTTTTTACGATACACACTTTCTATTGATATTTATACCGTCCTAGCGATTTTGCACCACGATACGAATGGATTTTGAAATTATAAACATAAGGGCCGTGTTGTGTATGTGTACAACATTAAATGAAGGAACAGCTGAATAGCTAAGTAGAATATTTAATGCTACAAAGATTAACATGAAATGCATGGGTCGCTTTGAGTGGATACACTTTCATTCATGAGTTCATTTATTAAGACAATATGCACAATACTCTTCCCCTTCAAATGTAAAGTCATCAATTCAAATTCAATTTTGAAATCGCAATCATAATTCAAAATCCCAACCTCGTAGCCATTGTGGTTTGTATGTTTAAAACATTAAATGATGGAACAACCATATAGCTTAGCAGAACATTCAATACTACAAAGATTTACATGGAATACATGGGTTACATTGAAATATGTTACACTAAGAGGCGTGGCTTTGAGAGTATACACTTTCATTCATGAGTTAATTAGTTAAGACAAAATACACAGCACTCTCCCCTTTCAAATGTAAAGTCATCAATTCAAATTTAATTTTGAAATCGCAATCATAATTACACCTGCGGAAAGTATGCACATACTGCTTTAATTTGTTCAGTGTGTGAATGACACCTGAAGAAAGTATGCACATACTGATTTCATTTATCAATGTATGTTGCGCGTAAGCAAGTCATGTGGTCAGCGAAGAAATACTTTTTATTTTTTAATCATGTAATTTATATATTTTAACATAAAATTTCTTTCGAAGTCTTTCTTTTGGGTAAATGATGTCGAATCAAATCCATTTTCCGGCTTCATATGCTAACAAGTTTTGGAATTTCCATGAGCCTCTTCATTTTGATCATAATATTCCTTCAAATCCTGTGTAAGCAATTTTGGAATAGTGTAGATCTTGATCAGACTGCTGATGTCAGATTGTATTTTTTACCATACACAGGCTAAAATAATGATACATCCCGATTGTATTTAAGTTGATGTATTTTGTTTGAACATTTCCATGACTACCTACTACAACTACTACTACTGCAAAGGATATAACTTGTTTAACACATACTACTGTCACTCCCACTTTGTATACTACTTCTACTGTAGTTTTTAAACTGTTTACACTCCTCAAGTTTCGGATAACGAACTAAGCAAATGAACATTTATATTTTGACACAAATCTGCAATAGGCAGTTTAAAGTTGGAATATGAGCTTCTTCCCGGAGAAAGTGTGTGGTTTTGTATGTCTGATATGGTGACAAGTGGCTGTTTTGTATGGGTTGTAAAGAACAGTTTCATTTAAACTGTATAGACAAATCTCCCTAAAGGTGTAATGACTGGTTACGTAGTTATTAAGATGTCTTTATATATAATAGAAACAGTGTGACAAAATCAATTATCTTAGGAGAAACAGGTAAATATTCTACCAGGGGTAAACACTTTAAAATGATATTTATCGCTCCGACTCCAAGAGAAATATGCACAACAGACACATATCAGAGAAAGGTTTCGTTTACGGAGTTGAAATACCATACTAACTGTAGAAACGGGTGTTAAAATGACTCCAATGTTTTAAGGTGGAAAGTACTTACTTCAAAGTTGGGAATGAAATATAGAAGGATCAGTACACAGGCTGACAAAATAGAAGAGAAAATAGATCGTTCACAATATTCTCATTTCAAAATAAACCACATTTGACATTTTGAGAGGTTATAGATCCACCAGAAAGTAAAGCTTTGATGTCATTTAGTAGTAAAAAGAACACGAAAGAGATCAGATAATGTTAGAGTTTAAGGTGACACCATCTTTAGAATATATAGTTGATTATTGCATACGTTGTTTATGTCACATCAGGGAGGGATTATATTACCTAAGCAAACTAGGTCATATATGATATACCACTGGTACACTGGGAACAATCCAATCATTTAAATAGTTCACATATATATGTTGTTCCATTATAATAATATACTTATATTCTTTACATATCAAGACCTCTCTTCAAACTCGAAATGTATGTTCAGTAAGAAATAGGGCGCTACTCATAGAAATTGTGAAAAGTAATTCAACGCCGATAATGTAATTATACTTTAACATTAAGGACTGACTCCAGTCTACGCGTACAGCAATACTATTTAAAGTGTACTATTATTATCTGTTTTTTCTTATTTTTTTCGCAAACAAAACAAAATACATCATAAATGTTTTAACATATCAGTAATCAAAATTATACATTTTTAATAATTCTGCAAAGAGAAAGTTGATGCAACGCATCAATGTCGTCGGAAATCCATACTTCAGTTATGCATAACACTAACATTATAGTAGTTAAAAAAAACAGTTCCAATTGAGGGGCATATTGGAACATATGATGTAGTGAAAATGTATCATAGCTTGCATTTTTTTCTCAACGAAGTGAATGTCTTTCATTGAAATAGAATTGAAGCCTTTCATTGTTTATGATCAATCTCCATGCCAGTGTAGGTTGACCATACACACAGCCAACTAATTATTGATCATAATCAGTAATGGAAATAAGTAATCTTGCCAATAATTAGTCTTAGTATGTATACAGTGCTTTCATTAAGGAAAAGTTATAAGATTTGTGAATTCCACGTACATTTTTCAAGATGTTTGTCCGAATATTTAAATTTTATTATTTATCAATAAAACCACAAAACAGACAATTTAGGATTTGCATGCAATAGCACGTCATTTTACCTTTCCCCTATTAAAGTCAACATTGGACACCTTTGCAGCATTCTACTTTTATAAAAATGAGAAAATGGTTAAATCGCTTAAGACATGAGTTTTCTCTTTTTCTCAAAATGATATTAGCTTGGCATCCTAATTTATATCATACTTTGACAAATGTTAAAATGTAGTCCAATATTTATCAATTAGACCACCCTCGAAACATTATATCAGCTAAACAGTTCAATTTCATTGAAATTGTTGTATAAACTAATTAAACTAATTAAACTTATTTTCGAACATAAACTGAACCCTACAACATGTTAATTTATTGTAATTCTTTCATACCTTTTTTTACAATGAAAATAACAAACTACTCATGTTTTAAAATTATATTATGATGAGAGCCCTTGTGTCAATGATGCATAACAATATGCAGATCGGAAGCAAAATGCCTGTAGGGAATCTAATGACACATTTAAAATTGTCAAGAACGAAATAATTGTGTACGAAAGTCGCGATTAGTGACCCACATTCTTATTAGAGTTGTCGTTCTTTACACTCTCTTTATAGGTCAAATAACGCTAAATACATCCGCTGACTTGCTGATGACTATAGTCCCTAAACTAAAAAATACTTTTTTGCGTAGAAATGAGTGTATACCATCACCATAATGTATTGAATATATGACATTTAAATGCATTGTGAATGTGTATTGGATGCACTGGAAATGATTGATTTGATCACTTTTAGTATTTTGACCTTGTTTGAAAATGAAAGTAGAGAATTCTAAACACCGGTTTTGTCCGGGCCCGATTTGGTCACAGAAGCTAGATATACATGAGAGGTCGGTTCCTTTCGAAAACCAGCCAGATCCGTCCATGGCAAAATTGTTATAATTGACTTTGTGAACACGATAAAAAAAATATTTGTCACATGTCCTTTACATTGGCACTATTGACACATTGTTTGGATGATGTAGATATTGAAAACAGAAATACAACCTTTACATTTGCTCCTGGAAATGGTCAACGACCTCTCAGTATTTTTCAAGATAAAGATTCAGAATGTTCCTTAAGTGACCCACTATAAGATTCCTACAAGCCATGTTGATTGGTCGAAAAACATGCCAGGGGGCGACGCTATTTTGCCTTATATGGCTAGAGTTAAAACTTCAAATAATTTTGTAGAAATATTCTAAAGGTGGCCCTCTATTAGATTCCTTCAAGCCATGTTGATTGGTTGAAAACTATGGCCGCCAGGGGGCGCGGCTTGTATGGCTAAAATGGTAAAAATCAGGTGAGCGATATAGGGCCATTATGGCCCGCTTTGTTTGTTAATGACGTCCACATCATGTCGTCGGCAACAGTTGGACAACCATATTTGATACTGTTTAGTTTAAAGCAGTCATCGCTAACGTCTAATTTATTCATGAGATCATTGATATATATTAAGTACATTAATGCACTGATTATTTGTCCGGTTTGTTCCCGGAACTTCCGCCTACTCGATTTAATCTCTACCTGGTCAAAATTGAGGATTAGAGGGCCTTTTCAAGGGCAGTTATAAGTGATAGATTTATGTGGACTTAATTGATTATTATTATGACAAGATAATTGAGCTTGGTCAGATTTTTTCTTTTATAAACACAAAATATTATTTTGTATGTATTACGCTTCAATCTGAATTCAAACACTTCCAAATGTATACAGTTGAAAACAATTGGTATTTTGATGAAATGTATTTGAAACGTTTTGTTGAAAAAAGGGCCAATGTTAAAAGCGAAGGCTACTTTCACCACAGCAATTTCAAGTGGTACACTATCTAAAAAGGCAACAGGTTAGGGTGCTTATTATGTAGGCATGAGTTTGATTCTCGTCTGCACTTGAAATCGGTTTTAAATATATTGAAACAACCAAAAAAAATAATACCATTTAAATCATTTTTATTTTTTATCATATTAATCAACATAATATAGAAAATGAGTATTTGTAGAAATTCTTGTTTAGGCATAGCACAGAATAAAACATATACATATATACAATAGCACATGATATACATGCGATAGATGCTATTTTCACATAGCTAAGCTCCCAACTGAATGAGTTGGGATGGTGAGTCCACATAAGTCATTAACTCAATCACTCCAGTTTGTTATTGACGCCGCACAACAGTATGGGATAGGTTTTAATTTTGTACCATGGGGTGACGTAGTCGAAAAGGGAGAAACCAATGTTATTATTGTTAAAAAAAACCTCTGTTGTTTGTTTGAAAAAAAACAACCTTTATGAATTAATAAATTGTATTAAATGATTTAGTTTAAACTTATTTATTTTAAATCGATTGCGAAACAAGCTTTAAGCTTATATTAATCACGCTCGATGTCTGCTTCCTGGATACTTAACCAGTACTCGCGCCGATTGTGTGGAAAAATCCCAAAGTCAGGACCCGCTCATCACGGGACTCGAACCAGGGACCTTTGATGTGAGAGGCCGACGCTCTACCTCTGCACCACTGTCTTCCAAAAGAAATTAAATGATTTAAGACACAAAAAGATACAAAATAGGCATGTCTTCTACCGTTATTACAAAACTTTAGACATATCTAATGCGTATTTAATAACTTTCCCCTAACTCCCTAGGCTACGCTTTTTTATAGTTTGGTTTACGACCCGATTCATCAAAGCTCAGAAAAAAGTTTCTGGCGAAGTTTTTGCCTATTTACAATATTGAGATTTTTAAATAAATAGGTAATCTTTAAAATATCAATGATGATTCATTTTTATTACTACATATTACAGTATAATTCTAGAAACTGTATAAACAACGTTAACCCAACTATGCAATGGCATGGCCGTAATGTGACCCGTTCTATTTGTAAATGCAGCATGTCATCGCTTGGCGATTTTGGTCATTCTTATTGAATAGACGACAAGGTGTCATCGGTTCCCATAGAGTAATTAAGTTGTCTCTGCTTCCTTCCGTTATGAATACTTCGCTGTTTTCACGATTTCATCCGATTTGTAAAATGTATTGGATTCGTACTCGGTTTTTCATGTTTCGTTCGAGATGAACGATTCGTACCAACTGGTTTTCGCTCTTTTCTCTTGGGGAACTGACTTGACCATTTTCTTTTGTTTATTTTTCAGTTTTCTACTGGCATGTTCAAAACGATTAAAGTGAAATTACAAACAAACAAAACAGACTTAATAATTCTTGCTATATGTTGACTATACATGTGAACTTTCATAATGCTCAATCTTGATCATAAATATCTTCTTCTTTTTTTTAATTACTTCGTATCTTTTGTTTATATACTCCCGTTTTTGCTATCATTCTTCTGCTAAACTGGAAGGAGAAATGACTTCCCCCTCTCCTTCCAAAGCTTGTGTCACACTTAACTTATAATTAGAGGCAATAAACCTTAATATATGTTAATATTTAAGCACGTATGTTTGTTTTTTATCGGATCTAGTTAGAGGATTTAAAACAGTTTATTGGTAAAAGAAACTACTTGAGACACTTCAGCTTGTATGACACATTGCAGTGTTAAGCAAACCGTAAACCAAATTGTTTCAGGACTAAACTTGTCATTTCACGACTAAACTTCACATGCTGAATATCACATAGATCATAGCATATAATACGTTTAATCCCTACGTCAATATTGACCCATTCTGCTCTTGGTAACCTTTTTATATAGTGTAACAAAGTAGCAACTCAATAATACATTATAGCTTGTTTATTACGAGAAGTACAATATCCCAAAACCCCTAGTTGTTGCTCTTCCAGCAACATGTCTGCTCAGCTCAAGTCAACAGAGTGACTGTCTTGATATGAAAACAGTCCAGTACTTATACAATCTCCCAACTGCCTTAGGGAAGTTAGTCTATTAACTATTGGTCAGATGTCAACCCTGTAGACTGATCAATTGCGCCTGTCAAAAGGAACAATGAACTTATAGAAGGATAACCGTGTCACAGAGAAAGATGGTTGATTAAGCTAACCGTGTCACAGATAAAGATGGTTGATTACATCTTCACACCTTCCTATGTTGATATATAAAGAATTTTACATAATAATTCTTTAGAAAGATCTAAGACCTTGCAGTGACGACCAGTCCTTAATAAGAACATATACAAGTATTTGGAATTAATAAATGGTTATGTAGATAACTGAAAACAATAGTCATTCACGAATTCAAGTGAATTGAATATTTGCAATTTAAAAGAAACAATTACATGAACACTGTATTAACATAGTTGTACTGAATAAGTAGGAATTGATAATGTAGAAATGAACGTGAAATAGTCACTGCAACAAGGTAACAATATAAATATTTCTTCAAACAGTATGATGATTATTATCGATCCAACAGTCTTGTATTTCTTAGCACTTCGGAGTATCCAGAGTAGTTTGAACTCATATTGAATTATTGTTATTTACGGCGAATCATCAGTAGAAGTAGTAGCATCAGTAGTTGTAGTAGTAGTAGCATCAGTTGTAGTTGTAGTATCAGAAACAGTTGTAGTTGTACTATCAGAAACAGTTGTAGTTGTAGTATCAGAAACAGTTGTAGTTGTACTATCAGAAACAGTTGTAGTTGTAGTATCAGAAACAGTTGTAGTTGTAGTCCTTTTATGACGAAGTCCACACACTATGTTTATCATAGGGTTGATTGAAATGTTGTTATTCATTCCGTAGATTAGTAGTAATAACAGTCGAATAGGTAGTATCACAGTATAAGTCCAGCATATAAGGAGTTAGAAATATTGTCATTTTCTCAAAATTGAAAATGAGATCCTTATGGTTGAAATTATGTAATTCTTCAGTGGCATATGTTCATCTGTGTAGTAGCGCCTTTGAATACATGTGTATAATGGAAACATCATGGAATGGATCACTAGATTAGATGAGGTCTTCCGACAAAAGAGGAATTTCTCCGGAACAATCGTAATGGCTGCTTCATTGGCCTTCTGCGAGGTGGCAGTGAATCTTACACTCGAATCAATTCTCTTAGCTGACTCTTAGCAAGATGTAATAGCATGTCTTATTCTTGAATTAACAGAATGAATTAATAGTGATGCCTTAGCAATGTGCAAAAGAACAAATATGAGTGTCAATTGATACTAGTAGTTAGCAATTTGTCATTAACGGATGCAATTAAATATGATATATTAATAATAACACGCTTAAACCAATAACAAACTTGAAAAACGATAAAAATGGCCGTTATATTATATATACAGGTATACCTTTCCTACATTATAATTGTAATTCGATTCCCTCTCATACTAGAGACGTTTGGAATTTTCTTCCATATGCTAGATTAAGTCAAATTCTTACATTAGCATTTAATACACAACAATTTTCTTTGAACCATTATAGGCAAGAATACATTTTCTTTATGGAATTCGTTGCCAACATAAGGTAACCTTTTTCCTAACAGTGAATCAATAGGTAGTACTGGGTCTCGACCAAATACTATGAAAAATGGGCTATGTCCAGCCGATTCTGATGGATTAAACCTGATGCCAGCAAGGGCTTGTTCTAGTACAATATCGAAGTCCATCGGATTATCCCTAGTAAGCTTACATAGAATGGCATTTAAACTTTTATGGGAACGTTCATTTTTTCCATTAGCCTGGGGGTTGTACGTGACAGTTCTACGATGTTTGATATTTAATTCCTGCATAACATCTTTGAACATTTTAGAGGTGAAAACGGACCCGTTGTCTGTCAGTATTGATAAAGGAGAGCCATATTTCCAGAATATCTTTTCGAAAAATGCGTTAACAACGTCTTCTGTAGTTGCCGTTGCTGACGCAACTATTTCAGGATAACCAGAAAGTTCATCCATAAATACTATCATATATTTGCTATTTGAAGCTGTGGGAGCCATTGGTCCGACAATATCACATGAAATGTCAGAAAAAGGGTAGCTTGGTATTATCTGATCTTGTAAGGGCGATTTTATGGTTTTAAGATTGACAGTTTGACAGGCTATGCATGTCTTTACAAATGTGTAAATATCCTTGAAAAGATTGGGCCAGTAGTATGCTTTTCGTACGGCATTAAACATCCTATTCACACCAGGGTGTCCTATATTATGATATGCAGTTAAAACCATTTCTCTTAATTGAATAGGAACATATATTCTTGGGCAAGGGTAAATATCCTTATCTGACAAGTAATGTAAAATGTCCTGAATCATAACAAATCTCCTATTTTCAGCTTTAGTTAAAGAGTTCGTCTGCACTCGTTTTATTAATTTCTTGAGATCTAAATCTAATTCCTGTTCTTTTTTCATATCTATAGTAACTAAATTTTCTGGGGTAGTTATTGGTATAGTTTCTGGTGCTTCATATGATTTTGTTAATTCATCATGATTAATTGCTTGGCTATTAATAACATTAATCGTAGTTCCTTTATTATGTTCTGTCATAATATCAGTGTCTGAATCAAAAGTCGATCCTTTAACTTGTCTTGATAAAAAGTCAGCTACTACATTAGTTTTTCCAGGTACGTATTCAATTGAACAGTCATAACATGAAATTTCTAATGCAAATCTTTGTAGAAGTTTATTATCGAAATTTGAGGATAACAAATAAGTTAGAGGTTTGTGGTCTGTTTTTATTACGAATTTTGATCCCTGCAAGTAACAATCAAGTCTTTTTAGGCTATAGGTAATTGCAAGAGTTTCCTTCAAAATTGTGGAATATTTCCTTTGCGTTCTCGATAAAGCATGACTAAGGAAGAATATCGGTAGTTCATCTCCCTTATTTCCTGTTAAATTTTGCATCAAAACTGCGCCTATGGCATAATCACTTGCGTCTGTATATAATATGTAAGGTTTATTTATGTCTGGGTGACGTAACAGTGGTAATTTTTCTAATTGAGTGATTTAATTCTCAAAACTGTTTTGACATTCAATAGACCATTCGAATTTAACATTCTTTTTAGTTAATCTTACCAATGGGAGGCTAATTTCAGCAAAGTTTTGAATGAATTTCCTATAAAATCCGACAAAACCTAAAAATGATCGTACATCCTTAACATTCTGTGGAGTTTTAATTTGTCTAAGAGCTTTAATTTTATCAGCCTTAGGTCGAATACCTTCTGCTGATATTTCATGTCCAAGGTAATTGGTTTTATCTTTAACAAATTCGCACTTTTTAAGTTTAAGCTTAAGACAATTAGCTCTCAGTCGCCTAAATATTTCTTCTATGTGACGGAAATGTTCTTCAAGAGTCTTAGAGTATATAAGGAAATCGTCTAAATAAACGAAAGCAAATTCTTCACATCCTTTAATAACAGGGGACATGATTGATTGGAACTTTCCAGCTGAAATATTTAAACCTTGTGGTAAAACTGTCCACTCAAAAAATCCAAATGGAGTGGAAAATGCACTTTTTTTCCTGATCTGATTCTTTAATTGGTATTTGGTGATATGAATTCGAAAGATCTAGACAAGTGAAATATTTTGCTCCATTTAAGGACGCTAAGATGTCTTCGATACGAGGCAGTGGATAAGCCGTAGTCTTAATAATCTGGTTTGTTTTTCTGAAATCAATTACAAGACGCTTGGTGCCGTCTTTTTTGTTTACCAGAATACAAGGATTATTAAATTCTGAGTGTGAATGACGTATAATATTTGCCTTGAGCATTTTATTAATTTTTTGTTTAAAATTTTCTCTTTCGCTGAAAGGAATTCGATAAGGTTTTTGCCTAATCACTTGATCTGTTTTGGTCTCTATAGCAACAGAGCCATATGGATACCTTCCTAGATCAAATTCATTTTTGAAAATACATCATCATAACTTGAAATTAATGTATTTAACCTGTCTTTATGTATATTTGGAACATTAACATTTTCATTAACCGACTCGACTGAAGAGATATTATGCGATGAACTCGGCGGTACTTGCGGCCGGTCTATCAATGAAATGTCATGATCCTTATCTATTTGATGTAATTTACCCACAACGCATCCGCGATGAAGTGATATAGTCTTGTTTGACAGGTTTGATATTATAATTGGTACCCTACGGTAATTAGAAAGTGTCACCAAAGTATTTGAAAGCTTTAGATGTGGTTCTGTATCAAGGTAACAATTTTCTATACTAGAAATTTCATAAGTTCCTTCATTAGAAATACTGGGATTTTGTTTTAGTTTTCCTGGCAATTTGTATGTAGTCATAGGTTTTAATTGTACTGTTTTGGTTAGTCGCACAATAGAGGCTATACAACGATCGTCTTGCATAGAGACATAAGTATCTTTAATTTTTATGCAATTTAAATCAAAATATATTCGACAGGAATTTGCCGATAAGAAATCTTTGCCTATAATTGCATTTCTAGAAAGATTATCAACTATAATGAATGTATGGTTGATCATTAGTGAATTAATTTTGACATCTAAATTGGCAGTTCCTAACACCCTTATTGCATCGCCAGAGGCAGATTGAAGTGAAATTGTTGATTTTTCTAAGTTAACTGATTTGAAAGTTTTAAAAATGCGTTTGTGAATTAGAGAGAAGGATGCTCCTGTATCGATTAAAAATCTCAGAGGGGTATTACCTATCTTGAAAACACATGAATTTGGTATTTCTTTATTATCTAAATGAGAATTAAACGCGTTATTTCCTATTTTTCTTGTGTCAGAAGCTCCGAGGCAACCACGAGGTTTCCGATATTTTGGAACAAAGGGTTGTAAAGGGTTTAACCGTAAATATTCGACGCATTTTGAACGTATATGACCGACACGCCCACAAAACCAACATTGAATTTGTGTGTTTTGTCTTTTATAGTTTAAACTAGTATGTTGCCTATCGATTATGTACTTTACTGAATTTATTTGTCCACGCCTTTTCCTACAATAATTATATTCATGTCCTGAAATCTTACAAAAAGTGCAAAAGCTTGCACTGCGTAAATGGTCAATTTCCACATTTCTATGTTCATTATTAGAATTACGCGAAGACTGAAAATCCCTATTTCTAAGTTCACAGCGTTTTTGAATTGATATCTCATTTGCAGCTTATTCTACGGCTTGCTGAAATTTGATTGGATTAGCTCTGATCAAAGTCTGTCTCAAATTTTCATTATATAAACCGTTAATGAAAATACCAACAGTTTGGTGGTCAATTAAAGACGTACATTGTTCAAAACCTTTGTAAGATTCGTCACGCAAACTCAAAATTCTTTCCGCAAATGCGTGTATGTTTTCTGATTCGAATTGCGTAATATTGCTTAACTTTGAAAACTGAATATGACTGTCTGTTATCTCTGAAAACCGTTCATATAGTGCTGTCTTTAATTGCTGCCAATTAGGTTTAGGAGTAACTGTTGTAGTCAAAAGTCGCAAAATGTAATCAGAAACGTAACCTGTACTATATTTAAATGCCAAAAGTGGTGTCTTAGTTTCATTTAAGTTATTTATTAAAGCGCATTTTTCAATTGATTTGACCCATATCTTAAATTTTGAAGTATCTCCATCGAAAACTAGTATATCATTTGACAATTTATTTAAACTATAATTTGTTAGTTGTTCTGTTAAATTTAGAAAAGACAATGCTAATTCACCATCTGCCATATGTCAGCCTGAAACAAATTTCAAAGTGTATAAATGATTCACTCACCCGTTGCATCATAATGTATAGTGGTAGTAGTTCTCCAGATCCTTAGGTCTCGGCGCCAATT